>JAWLRI010000010.1:1424915-1484280 GCA_034781795.1 Crypturellus tataupa | reverse complement strand
CACTTGGCCTTGTTGAATTTCATGAGGTTTCTCATCGCCCAGTTGTCCAGTCTGTCCAGGTCCCTCTGGATGGCAGCGCAGCCCTCTGGGGTGTCAGCTGCTCCCCCCAGCTTTGTGTCATCTGCAAATTTGCTGAGGGAGCACTCTGTGCCTTCAAATCAATTAGGCTTGCATAAATATGCTGGAAGATTAGTTTTAAAAAAATACATACATTGTCCGTTCAAATATGGTCAAAAAGGCAATGAACCAGGGACTAGTGTGACTGCCTTTTGAAAGCAGAGGTTATTTATGTGATTTTTATTACTAACTGTGTTCGCTCATGCTGGTTATGCGAGTGCTTTTTTTTTTTCAGAATCTTGCCTAGTAAAGCTTAAAGTTGTGGTAACTTTTTCTTTCTTTATATAAAAATCAGACTTCTGGCTTAAGAGTGGCGGTGCCATGTTATTCTAAGTGCAGTGATTGTTCATTCATGAAAAAGATCATATCCAAATCAAGCTGCCGGCTGTGGTAGCAAGACGTTAGCGGGGTAATGCAGCCACGGTTCTCTGTGCCCAATTGGAATGGGGTAAGATTTAAAAAAAAATTTTTTTTCCAGATGATCCAGCATTAGCAAGTGGTTTGCGCTGGTGTGCTGGAAACACTATCTACTAAGCAATCTGTTTTTACTTAGGGGTTATTGGTTAAAAATATTTTAGAGTTGTTGTCAAGGCAGATTTTCATGGTTCTCAGGTATGTACATTGGGGAAGGTTTGCATCTCTTAAAGAGTCTTCCAACAAACAAAGAAAACTTGCTATAACTTGTGCTATGTATCATTAAAAAAGTATCCAAATGGTCTGTGCAATGCAAAAGTGGCACTTATTTTACTGGACTGCATGTTTTCATGAGGGTTTTTTGTCATTTTACTGGTTTGCGGGAACAGGGCGGTTATGCGGTTACCAAACGATGTAGCTTTGTGTTAATGTAATGGTTGCTTGGATTTACTTATTTAAGTTAGCACGTGGTCTTTATTTATTTACTTAAATCTTGCTTGCCAGTGTATTTTTTTGCATTGAATGTATACAGTACATTTTTAATTTAACTCATCTTGCTGGCACTAATTGAAATCACTTCAAAGTAGTTAAATGTTATCTATTGAAAAGTAACATTAAAAAAAAAAAGACTTAAAGACACAAAGACTTGAAGTTGAAACTTGAACTTTTTAGTGTTGATTCTTTCAAAAATTTATTAACAGATTTTGACATAAGGGCTTTTCAAATGGGAAATTTCTGAAGAAATGTTGGATACTGGCTTATGTTTTTTACAGCTGAAAAGTTTTATAGAAAAACCTTGGTGAAAAAATGTATGTTTTTGAAGACTTCATTCATGTTGAAGATTTTTTCTTACAGATATTATAACCTGGAAAGAAGCAGGGAATGGTTTATAGCAATATGTAATACCCAAGGCAGAAGCAAGATGTTCAAATGTGTGAATAATGGAAACCTTAAGAAATCTAGTGTTTTAGGCGAACATTTCCTCAATTTAGAAAGCTATACATGACTATGGTGCAATCAGAGCTGCTCATTCCTGAATATTGATCCAGTGATTCTGAAGGTGTTATGCTTCAGTTAGAAATGTAAAATAAGTAGTTTAATATAGTTTTATTATTGTTGTTTTTACTCTTGCAGGTTATCACAGCCTTTGGTTTGAAGCAATTAGCTTCTAGGGTGAATTAGTAACATATAGTTGATTCATCCTGATATGTATATGTATTTTTCATTATCTATGTCTGTATTAATATGATTCTGCAAGAACATGATTCAATATTGAAAACAAAGCTTTTGTTCTGAACTGATCCATTGGTCCCTATTCCTTCCAGAGAAGAACCTGGACCATTTTTTGTCTTCCTGGAGACCAGTACCTACTTTAGATGCCAGGAACTAAATCAAGAATATGCTTTGGTGTATTAAAAATGTGGAACTAGTTAATGTGTCACTAACCTGTGTGTCATTTAAGAGACAAACTTCCTGTGGCATTTGATACCAAGTTGTACGCAATTGCTTGAGAGACATTTCAGTATTCAAAACACATATGCCACTCATTGCAAATTGTATTTCCAATAAACTATTTCCTGAAATGAGTGTTTAAAAGGCTGATAAGTGAGGTGGATTTAAATGGAAGTCCTCACTCCCCCCCTTTTTTTTAATGTCCTAAGGTGTGTTTTTCAGCCTCTACAGAGTGTACCGATTTTGGCACCTATTATTTTCTCAAATGTTTTGTAGTTCTCTCTTCAGAATAGTGTCTTTTAAAGAGAGATTAAGGCAGCTGTACTGCTCCTCAGTGTTTCTTCTTTGATGCTGCAGAGTTGACCATTCTTCTGATCATTGGTGGTAGCTAAGTCTTTGACTTTTGGGCCAGCTGCTATTGAAGTGCCCCATCTAGAAAGAGAGAGATTTATTAGAGTTCTGTGCTGCTGTCAACAGACTGAGCAGTGTCCTTTTTTTTCCTGAAAGGAAACAAAACAAGTTTTTAGGAACCCTTGGTGGAGAGACCTTAGTCCCATGTCCCGTATGACCATGCTTTGTGTGGAGTTCTGAACATGCTAAGTAAGCAAGCGCTCTGTTTATCACATCTGTTTGCTTTTTGAATCTTACAAAAAAGAGTATTTCTATTAAAACTTTCCCTAATATGACAAACTAAATATTCTTGGTGATGTCCTGGTGTATTAGGAGATATTTTGACTGGTATTCTGGTGGGATAAGTATGAGACTGTGCTGTTTTTTTACCAAAAATTCAATGTGATGTTTATTAAGTTGTTATATTTAGATTTTTGACATGTTTTTAGCTGTGGATATTTCTGAATAGGTACTAAAATGATTTAAAATATGTGTATGTGATAAGATTATATGTTACTAGGAAAAAAGTACAAAGTATCTTGGATATCTTTTTAGCTTTGCAGTGGATAAACTTACATTCTAGCTTTCTGACCTAGTTTGCTTACAATGAAGAGAAGTTATGTCAGTATAATGCCACACATGAGAAAAACAAGATATTGCCTCCAAGGAAACAAAATACTTATTCACTTCAGATTACACTTGCTAATACTCACTTCTATTGGTACTGAAAAATGACAGGTATTTGAAGATGAACAGCTCTTCCAGGAGAAGCTTAATCTCAGGTGTTATTGTTATTTATAGTAATTGAATTTAGATTTCTAAAGCAGCACCTTTTGTCAGGGTGCCATCCTGTATTGTGTGAGTCTTCTGAACTAAACTTATGCCAAATGTGCAGTTGATGTTCATTAAATGTAATCAATTTTTTTGTGTGTATTATAACATTCTCTATGTTTGAGAAGAGTGCGTATCAATTTGACTAATCTTATTGTGTGGGAATGGAGTGAAAGAGGTCTAAGGGTGGTTTTCAAATCAGAGAAGTGCGAGGCAGCCTTTCAAAACTCCCTTCATGGACCCTGAGTGTGAGTGCAGAGGAACGGGCGGTCTCTAAGGCAGGAAAAGGAGTATTTTGAAGATGGCATCTTCTTCATGCTCCCTGTGGGAGAGTTCAGTGCATTCAAGTGAATAAATAATGAATTCAGTGGTTCTGTTCCTGCTATCAGAAATGTGAGTGTTGCTCACCCTGTCAGTGTGCTCTTCTCAGTTGGAAGAAGAAAAGGAACTAGATGTCTCTGTATTACAAATTGAGACTCATATCTGTATTTTGCTTATTAATATGTTTAATGTCATTACAAATTTCATTTGAGGGATGAAGTGTGCATATTGTTGAGAAGCACCCTTGTTGAGAAGTTTGAATATACTGTTTTGGGGCTCTAGAGGATTTCCCTGCCTAGTTGGTTTTTGTTCCAGTTGCTATAAAGTGCAAACCTTTCCAAACAGTTAACTGGGCTGCAGAACTGGATCTTATTCAGTGGCAGGAAGGAGGTACCATGGCTAGTAAATGACTTTTGCACACCACGCAGCGTTAGCTAGCGCTGTCCAGTATGAGAAACATTATTCCTTTAGCCAAAGCATTTTCTAGACTGTAAAAGTCAGTTTATTTAGTATTGAAAACTGCTTTAGTAGATATTGGCTACAAACAAAAAACTCAACTAGCAAAAGTGGGTAAAATAGGTAGACTTGCAAGCATGTTGGGAGAAGTGAAAAGTTTTCAGCAATGGACCTAATAATTGGTGGCTTACTTGAAGGCAACTTTGGTTTTCTTCAGACTTACAGGTGGTCTAGAATATTGCTAGGGCTCAGGTTGCAGTGGCATTTCTGTATAGGAGCGGTTTTTAGTAGATAACCCTTCGTGAATCTTTTTTATATACACAATTTAATTAGTACATTACTTCTACCACCTGCTGAAGTTGAGTTGGAATGTCTGCTGACCTGAAATGAGTGCACGTTTTCAGTATTAATACTGCATGTCTGGATCCAGACAGCAATCTTTCATTTTGACATGCACATAGTCAAAGTAAATTAATGTTTAAAACCTGAATGCTTGAAGTTCAGCCAGAGTGTGCATTTGTAATTATCTTCAGACTAGTTTAAATGAAATTTAAATGAAATGCTTAGTGTTCTTTTTTTTAATTCTTTTTTTACTGTAGGTACAAGTAAAACTTGTAGTGTTAGCGGATAAGTTAATTATATTGCCTTGTTTTCCTCCCATTTGTGAATGGTATTTGGTGAAAGCGTTTAAAACGGTTCAGTTATCAGGCTCAGATTTTGCATGGTTCAACTTACATGGTGTGTTTTCATGCACCCTGAACAACTGATTTCAGTTTTATATTTGCTAATTTTGTATACATATGTAATCATTCTTACAGATTAATTTGTTACAGGAAGGCCTAAGTCACTGTGGGTTTTGTGGTCAGCCAGAAAACTGCTATTGTGTCTTAGAAGAAATGTTTCTAAATCCTCAACACCGTGTATGATCTTTGAGTTCTGACGCTGAGCACAGTGCCCCTTCCCTTAGTTCAACCTGTGTGTGCTTAGAACCCGCAGCAGAAAATAGCAAGCAGAAATGCTGCTGCTCACTCTAACCCTGCTACCCTTGAGCAGAAGGATTTTAACTCACTTATTTAAAATAGCACAGTCTTATAGGCAGCTGCTATACCAGCACAAACGTTCTAATACTAATTTTTGCTTGATTGCAAGTCAGGTATAGTTGAAGTGCTTCTGGAACTACTACTTAGTTCAGGATATGGATCTGTAAAATGCAACAGTAATAGTGGGGCTCCTAAATATGTTCCTCTTAATGATAATTATTGTCAGAAAGCTCGGTGGCAAATGTTTTTGATATACTGCCATGTCAATGAATTTTTGCTGTAGCATGATGACAGAAAATCTTCTCCGTTCTCCTCTTTTTGTTTGTTAAAGATTATTAAATAATTATGATACTAAATTGAGGACATATATTCACTGATTATAAAACTGAGAAATCTAATAATGATGCATGATCTATCCTGCTTCTAAAGGAAAGATTAACGTGAGCCTAGGCCCAATGCTGTTATCCATATGCAGTTCAGGTCTAAGTAATTAAAGTAAGAGGATTGTTGTTTTATTTTTGTTTTTTTTTTAATGATTTTTTAAAGTTTTTTTTTTCCAGGATGTTTTTGTAAGATTTATATAGAATTATATGCGAGGATAAAAATGTTTTGGCTGGTATAACTGCACCTGCTTGTGGTGTATTTGGATCTGAAGGAGTTTGCACTGTGTTTTTTTGTTAAGTGTCTGGTACAAATGCAGCAAGGATTGTGAACTCTACCAGGCTGTTCTGAACGTGGCATTTTGATACTAACCAATGAAAAATCTTTTTTTGTTCTTTTGAATAGGTAACTGATGGCAGCTGGATAGGCAGAGAGTAGGCAGACAGAGTTTCTGTACTTAATCATTTCGTCTTTAGATACCTTTCAAGCTTTCTTCAAGTTTTACTCCCTAGCCCTTGAGTAAGGAGGTTTAATAGTAAGTTCTGTGTCTTTGTGTTACATCCTGTCATAGCGTTTGTGGGTTTATTTGATTCCTTTCTTCCAGGAAGATTCAGCCAAGGGAATCTTACAGCACTTTTGCTTGTTTTGTGTTTACTAAGACTCTATTTTTATCTGTCTGCAGGGTAAAAAGAAGTTCATTGCTTTTGTTTTCTTTTGATTTACCTGCATTTAGAAAAGATCATAAGTCTCGTCTCCATTAGGATTTTACAGCATGAGATGCGAACATGAGAAAACGTAGCTAAGATTTTGGATTAATGTCCTTTTCATTGTCTTATACTTTAAAATGTTTATTTTTAGACTTCACTCTGCACTTCAGGTAAAATGCTAACTGCCTGTCTAATATGCTCACCCTTCTCTTTGTGAGAAGCTTTGGTTAAGTTCCTCTGATTTGTGTTGCAGTACTTGTAAAACAAAACCCACCAAACCAGGAAAACTGTTTTTCATCTCAACCACTAGCTAGTTAAAGTCATCAGTTTACTCAGACGTGAATGAGCAGAAATTACTGTTTCAGAACCAAACCTTTTGTATGCATTTTTCCCATCATATTTAAACAGAAATTTTTCTTCTGTAATGGAAAAGTAGGTAAGGTGTGAATAGTGTTGAAGAAATGTGTATTTGAATTTTTAAATTTAGTTCAACTCCTTTCTGTACAAATTTCCTTCCTCTTTCTCTTAGCTTCAGATAATGATCACTACAAATAAGTAATTATTACTGTTTGCCTACAGAGCAAAATATTATGCACAATAATAACTCAGGGTTCTATACAGCGAATGTTACTGTACCTTTTGCCATGGTCTGACAGGCATGACCTACATTTAAGAGAGCCCTCTGGGTCTGTCTGGTTCATTACTGTCTGCTTGCAGATGCCTCTTTGTAGATGTTTTGTTGAGATGCTTTTGCCAACCTCTATGGTTTTTGGAACATTTTGGTACAGTGATTTGTAAATTCATGGTCAGCAGAAGTCAGAGGAATTGCGGAACCTGACTTGCTCATGTCAAATAATCTATGGTGCAGTTTTAAGGATCTTTATGCGTTTCTGAAAGTGGTATTGGGATTCTTTTGGCTTTTATTTACCAAATTGAGGTTCCTCTGGGTTATTAGGCCAAAGTTGTATAAGAAATGTCCAGTCTTTATTCTGAGTTCTGTTTTAAGAATTTACTCTTATAAATGACTTCGAGGCTAATTCAAAGACATTTCTGAAACCAGTGGGGTGTGTCCTTTAAAAGGACAAGGACCATCTCATGTTTTCTTCTCCAGCAGTAGCAGGCTGGGTGCTGTGACTGGGATAACCTTGGAAGGTAGTAATGATCTTTAACCAATATGCGTGTATTTGGAACTGCTCAGTTAGAGTGCATGGTTTGTCCTGCGGCCTTACGTTTATTATTAGGGCTCTTTGTCTAACCTGCTTAGTAGTTAAAAGGTTAAGCAGTTCATAGGAGGGAAAAAAAAACCCAAACAGTTTGCATTTTGTCAATTTTCAACTTCAGATATCAGTAAATCATTGCAGCAGCCTTCGTTATCAGTTGTTTGCACAAAAAAAAAAAAGGGAAAAAAAAAGGAACGGGGGAGGTGGGGAAAACCTGTTAGAATTATGTCTGAAGGGACCATCTGCTGCAGTTCCCAGTGCTGTCAGTGTGATAAGGGATAAGCTGTGTAAACAGTGGTAGCACAAAAAGGCAGGCCCCATTGGCGGGGGGGGAGTACGATTTGGATTTGGGTTGATAACAGC
This sequence comes from Crypturellus tataupa, assembly GCA_034781795.1. Lineage (NCBI taxonomy): Eukaryota > Metazoa > Chordata > Aves > Tinamiformes > Tinamidae > Crypturellus > Crypturellus tataupa. Next base: position 1,476,588 of record JAWLRI010000010.1, on the reverse strand, counting down.
CTCAGAAAGTCGGGGGACTTTGAGGCAAAGTCTGTGAGGCAGAGGAGTGCGGCACTTAATCTGCAACTCCAGATGTAGCCTATTAGGCTGCGCCTGCCTTTGGAAGCAGGTTCTGTGGCCTGCTTCTGGCTTGCTGGAGCTCCTACAAACACCCGATCTGTGTGAATTCCCCCAGATTGCTGCAACACCCACCCCACCTTCCTGCTGCAGAGCCCCTCGCGAGATGTTTCAATTAGTGCTTAATCAGCAAAAAATAGATAAAAACTTGAAGTGCACGTGACGTGGGTATTAGATATTTCATCTTGGCAGGGAGAGTAAGTGGTCGCTTGGTGTGATAAGCAGGCGCCTATGAATACTGTTGAAGTGCTGCCCCTCTGCCTGGCTGCAGGTGTACATACGCAGTCTTGGTTGGACACTAACACCTCAGGTTTCGGGAAAAGGTGGGAGATGGAAGCACACAGGCTGCCCCCTGGGGTGGGAAGGGGAGCTCTAAGCCTCCCGCTGCGGTTGTGGCCTGGGTGCGGGCTGTGCCAGTGTGGGCTGCACGTGCGTGTGCTGGCTCTGGATGCGAGTCGTCTGCGGCTCCGCTCTGTGAGCGTGTTGCACCTATGAGCCAAACCTAGGCCTGCTTGCCTGCAGTAGGGCAGGCATTTGTTGCTAAGCAGGCTATTCAAGTGTAGATTGATGTTTTGGGGTCTGCTCTTGTGATGACTAAAGCACCGGAAGATCATGAGGAGGTCGTCAGGGAAAACAAAACTTCTCGCCAGTCGTCTTGTATCTACTTATGATAGTGATTTTGGGGAAATCCACACACAGCTGACTTTGTTGTTACTGCAGTGAGATTCTTGCCATAAAGCTTCTGGTAGCTATCTATGACAGCAACTGGTGACCAGTTCCTTGTAAAAAAACAATGTTATGGGTGAAAAAGTGTATGGCAAAAAATCTTGAAATCCTGAAAAACCCTTCTAGTCTCCTGGCCCTTTTCAGGATTCCTTTCTGTCATTTAAACTCTCCTCTCTAGAAACTGTATCAAGACAATGATTTATTTCAGTCGGTGATGATGTGAGGAACCTGAAAGCTGCTTTGTTCTCCTGGAGTATTGATAAAGTAACCTTAATTGGGTGCATGTTGGCCAGTGGGTGTGTGGTACTGTTCCTCTGGCAAGGAGTGGGTACTGTGAAATGTTGTGGTACTCCATGAGGGGATTTAGAGTCTGGAGTTGGAGGAGCAGAGGTCTGGAACAGACCGAGGTTCAGTATGTGGAAGGAAAAGTGGAGGTGGGGACTCTCAAGCTGCTACAGAAAAGAGTCAAGTCAAAAAAGTCAAATTCCGAAAAAGCTTAAGATTGCCTTACCTGGTCCGATTGCTTTCCAGTGACTCTGAGATGTGCCTGTTTATGTTGCTTTTTAGTGACACACTGAGAGTGTGTTGTAATATTTTTCTAACTTTGGAGTCTTGCAGCAGGATTATAACCTATGGAGCTGCAGGTGTTTAGGATGTATATACTGCTTTCTCTAATACATACTCTTAGACCTTTCTTTGCTGTGTGTGACTGATGTCCCTACTGTGCTTGCAAGTAAACATGTGTAAACGTGTGTGATAGGATTTGTGTGTAACTCTTCTCAGAAGGATCCAGTAACAAGACAGGAGGTGATAGGCACAGAAATAGAAGAAATTCTATTTAAAAATAAGTTTTTGTTTGTTTTGTTATAGGGTGGCAGGATCTCTGTCCTTGGAGATGCTCAGAACTTGGCTGGATGTAGCCCTGAGCAATATGCTCTAGTTGACCTTATTGTGAGCAGGGGCTGGAATAGGTGATTTCCAGAGGTCCGTGCCATCCTCAGCTATTCTGGGGCTCAGGGGTACATGATTTCACATAGAACTGTAAGCTGCAGCAGCTGCTCTTAGTAAGAGAGAGGAGGACAATGAAGAAGAAAAAAAGTTTTTTTTTTTTTTTCCTTTATTATTTAAAGTCCGTCTGAGTCTGACTTTTTTTCTTCAGGACAAAGAAAGAAAAAAATTGTTGTTAAAAATTGTTGTTTCTGCCTTTGTTGTTTTTCTGCCTGGATCTGCATTTATGTTGTTAGAGTTTGGCAGGATATCTTACTGTTTTTATAGAGGGGAAAGAGTGTGAGATTTGCTTGCTTTAATTGGAAGTGGGGGATTTCAAAGGAGAATCTAATTTTCTGTCCCACTGAAAGTGTGTTTTATAACTCCTTCCTGGGTCCTGCAGATGAGTTCTACACTAACCCGGTCTATTTTCTATCGGTGTTGTGTGGTGTATTTTGTTGTTGTTTACTAATCTGTTTTGTCTCAGTCATAGTGTTGAGTACTGTTTCTAATAATGAAATTCTTATAATGAATTCTTACAATGAAAACTATGAGCAAAAGCTCGGAAATTAGAGGCTTGTTGGGAGCATCTTTTTGAATGCTTTTTGTTACCCCAAATATTTTTCCTCTTTCGGTTCAGGCTGAAATATTGATTATGTATAATATATTACTGAGGACCAAAAAAGAACTCAAAGTGTGCGTGAAGTACTACTTAGAAATAAACTTTCAACACTCTGAATGCAATGCTTTAGATGATTCTTTTATAATATTTTCAGTCTGTGAAGATCTTTCCCTTTTCCTGACAGCCTTTTTTCTTCCTTCGCCAGGGACTTTCGTTATGTAATACTCTGCAGAAAGAGTTTAATATGTGAAGCTCTCCATGGAGGGTGCTGGTACAAATTAATTGGGCTCTTGCTAGGAAGTAGAAATTGCTGGTCCTTGTTGCATGTGGCAAGCACATATAAACAATCTGTCCACTGCACCTACAGTAAATACGAACAGATATCTTATTGAAAAGTGTAGGGTTGCATCATCTGGGGAACACGTGATACAGAATGTAAATGTATACCTTTGTGTCATCTGGTCAAGATGAGTTATGTTGGATGTATTTCTACATTTTGCTTAATATCCTCCTTCAGAATGATTTTTTTTCCTTTTCAGCAAACATGTGGTATGGTACAAAAAGCACAATAGGACATTTAAAAAAAATCTTTAAATTCTCTAGATTCTGCATTAATGACATATAAATATTTATGGGTGTATTGCCATTTTAGTTAGTGATAATGATTTAATTTAAAACAATTTGGTTGACTTACATAAAGCGTTTGCAATCTGTGTTTTACAGATTGTGCCTGCTTTTTCTGCATATATTTTCTAGTATTTCTTTCACTGTAATTTTACTTTCACTTCCCATTTCCTTATTTAATTGAAACCTTATTGGTGAATTCAAAAGTCCATTTACATGCCACAGCATGCATTAGACACTTGTTTAAGTTTTGAACACATCTGTCCTAGTAATATTGTGTTCTTTTAATGTTTTGAAAGAAAATATCTGAAAATTAACATATTAGCCCCAAATCTGTTCTCAAGCTTGTGTTTTTTGTTCTTTTGTTTGAATGTGTTTTTTTTCAGTCAAAACAAAGATAACTTTTCTAGGCACTATATATTCTATTTGAGACCTCTAAACAGTTCAAAGATTAAGTTGTATTCACCTTACTTTTTGCTCTTTCTTCAGCGCATAAAATGTTTCTTCAGTTGTTCTGAGACTGGTTGCTCCAAGTAATAAAATTGTAAACCAGATGTGAAGAGTTGATTTTTTTGTTTTGTTTTGTTTTGTTTTTATAGCTGATTAATTCACTTTCCATTGAAAACCACTTCCAAATAGGTGGAAAGCTTTGCCTGTGCTCGCTTCTGTTTATCTGGGATGATGTGATAGTGTAAGTTGTCCTAAAGATGAACTCTCTGGAGGAGAGCCACATGCTCATGTCTGAACTGCCTGCTATAGAGGTCTACAAATAGAGGGGAATGAAAATCAATGGAGGAACAGTCTTTAGGACTGCACTTTTTGTATTCTTAACCTTTTTGAGTTATCTTTTCTTTCTGTTGACTTGCAAAACTGCTGTCTGAAATACATGGCAGAATGTAATCCCTTGACTTTTTTAATGAAGTAGATAGAATAAAGTAGCTTTTATACATGGAAAGATGGCTTAAAGGAGTAATGATCATCAAACTGAGAAGTCCTCTTCACTTGAAAGCATACTGAAATTTAAGATGGTTTTGATGTCAATGTGTCTGATACAAGTGGCATGTGTCCGCTACAGGCTGAAGAACAAAATAGAAGAACGAAAATGATTAGGCAATGAGAATGTGCAGTTTTAGCTTCCCTTTGGTCATGTTCCAAATTATGGGCTTTCATTTTCCATTTATACTGGGATTTAAAGAAGGTGATGATTGGCAGAGAGAGACTTCTTTTTCATGGTGGCACAACTTGAGTTTTTAGCACAAACTTGAAGAATTTTGTGGACTGCTGAAGTGAGAAGACCAGTGCAGTTCTGCAGCTGGCACACAAGAACTTCATTTAAACTGTTAGCAAGCTGCCTCATGTCCAAAGCCATACCTTTGGATACTCCTTTTTCAGAGTGCACCACCTCTATAAGGCAGAAACTATTATATAATACTGTGGCATAATTGATGTATTAAAATTGAATGATACATTTTTTTTAAATGGTAGCGACAGGTCTGTGGTGAGGATATTTCATTTCATGCCATATGTCACATTTGTAATTTAATTCTGAACACTGCTTGGATAATGATTTAAAAGTGCTTTAAGTGTTTGACACTAAACCTGCAGCAGAGAGGTGTCAGTTATTTACTGTGTGAATTCCCTTCTGTTCCTTTTTAAATAGATTATTCTGCACCTTGTTTTAAAGACAGATGACATACCTCTCTATTCTGAAATACAATTTTATAGTTTGAAATTAGAAAGTAATACCTAAGTACTTAACAATATTATCAGACATAATATTGTGAGGTGTGAGAACTTAAATGAGACGTGTACCTGCGGCACACTTACCGTGCTACAGGGCTATGGCAGTGTCACAAAGTCAGGACTCTGCTCACATGGTGAGATTAGGTATATCTGATGGATGTGTAAACTCTGTAGCCTTGTGTAACCTCCTAAGGCCAGTATGCAAGAAGCTCAATGATTTGGGGGGCATTCTTTTGAACTCTTTGAAACTTACGGGCTGTGTTGTGGGCAGGTTGTGATATCAGTAATGAAGTAGTGATTTTGTTTCTTTTTATGGAATAGTAACTAAAAGACAGGGAAAAATGCCTTCTTTCAGTGGGGAAACTATAGATTGCTGGGCATTTTGGGGGAAAAATCTATGCACATCTTAAGTTTTATTGCTAACTCCTAGTGACATGTGTCTCAAGTTTTTACTCTGGCTGGTATCAGCTCCAATTTAAAAATCAAAGCAAAAAAAAAAAGCAAGCCACAGAACCACACGCTTACTGGAATCTAAAACTAAATAATAATAATATTAAAAATCCACAAAAAACAGTGTAGTACTGATAAATTTTCTTGAGATCTGGGATCTTGCTGAGAACTGGCAGTTATTGCAGGAGCTGAGCATTGTTGTTTAGTAGAAGAGACTTTAGTTTTAAAGCTTGTACTCATGTCTTCATATATAATATATGACAAGTGTCTTTTGAAATTGCAGTTTTTATCAATTATGTGCCAAACCCTAGATTATGCCACAGGATTTGCTTCTTTCCAGTTAATGCCTTAGGCAGCTTAGTGGGGAGTCTTTCTATAACAATTCCATGGAAAGGATTAAATGTGATTTTCATAAATGTATAATAAATTAACCTCCTTAGTTTGAAAGATAACATTACTTAAATAACGAAGCAGCATTGGAGGAACTTATTATTTTGGAAAGTTCATTTTTAGAGCATGTTGTCTGAACTTTGCTTTTGCATAGCTGAGTAACAAATGGATCTAAAAATCAGAGGACAACTATTGTTATGATTTTTTTGCCCTATATTTTCCACTTTTAAGGCTTTTGCTGCTTGAATTGGGGTGATGTTGAACACATTTTCTTAAGGATTAATCAAGTAAAGGCCAGTCTGGTTGAAAAGTTGGTTAGCTATTTTTTCTTAATTTTAGTGCATTATATTTCAAAATTTTCAGTAGTGTTAAACTGCCAAAGTTATTCATGACTGAAGAAATTCTGCCTATTCCATGATTTTTTGAAGTATTTAATGTTCTTAGAGATGTGCAGATCTTGGGATTTTCTGGCTGTCTGGGTTTCCTCTGTTTATGTTAAATAAAAGGGCAGATGTTTTCATTGCTGAATAGCCAATATCCTCAATAATTCCAAATGTGTTAAGTGTTTACATTACAAATTTTAGTGTGGATACTTGCTTTCAGGAGATTGGCACAAAACAGTTTTATGTTGCTACGCTAAGTCCATTCAATTCTAAAGTAGTACAAGTTTTACACCTTAAAAAAAAAAAAGTCCACCATTTATTCTGCTGTAAGTGGATAATTTTTATTTGTCATTATTTGCCAGATTCTTTGTTATCAGGCAAAACTGTAGTTACCTGCAGGGTTTATCCTGCAAGGTCTCCTAACCACGAGGGAGAATTTTACTTGGTTTATTTTTCTCTGGATTAATAAACCCTGAGGCAACATGATAAAAACGTGCCTTTTCTGCATAGTTAAAGCATCCAAATACCAAGCAGTAATAGTGGGAGCGTTACTGGCCCCCTGCTTGCCATCTGTGCCAGCCAGCTGCCCCGTTGCATTGCAGGATGCTGCAGACCTGCTTTCTGTGGGAATGGGCATCTTCTGCTGCGGGGCACTAAAGAATAGTTGCATCTTAATTTGCTGTAGCTAAGTTCTCAATAAAATACCTGAAGTTTGAAGCTTTTAAAATAGTTTTCTTTGTTTAAAGAGTTGTCACTGTGTTTTATCAGTATGGCAATTTGTGCATAGTTATTTGACTTTATAGTTTGCTTGTATTTCCTTCAGTCTTGTTGCAGTTTAGTATGTGTGGCTTGGCACACTTTTGGTGAAGGGCGATTTAGTCTTTGTGACAGTTGGAAGGTGCAATTATTATTATTATTTATTATTATTATTATGTATGTGCGTCTCCTTGTTATTGCCGGGTAATTCCTAGATAGACACAGAGAATGAAGCAAAATGTGAAAATGAGGTGATTAGATGTAGAGACTGCTCAGTGACAAAATGCTCATTATGAGGCTTTCTCCTCATTCTACTGCAGAAACATTGAAGGAAGTCTTAGCATGTTTTATGGCAAAGAACTAAGGTTGAAAGATGAGGAGCTAACATGCAAAATTGTATGTTCTGCAAACTGAGCTCATGACATTCATTGCTTCAGGTATCTTGGAGCCTAAAGATTCAGGAATGAATTGTAGGTTCATAAAAAACAAGTATCTGGAGTACTGGATACTAAAATGAAGTTTTGGAGCAGGATAAAAGTCTTCACATCTCATGAATTACCTGTGGGGTCTGGAAGCAGCTTGTTCTGCAACTTGTTGCCTCAAATGTTGCATCAAATTATCAGTAAGTTCAGACTGGAATTGTCGATAGCCACATTGATCATTCCAGTTGAAAAGAATGTAGAAAGAAAAATCCTTCAAAATAAAATAGTAAGTTGAAACCTTTCCACATACATTTGATGAAGATATCTTGAACATTTTATACTGCTTATAACATAAAGAGGAAAGAAAATGCTTCCTGTAGAAAGTGGAGAGAAAAGGAGCATTTTCTGACACTGTAAGGATCCTTTTTTTTTTCTTTTCTTTTTGTGTGAAGTAAAATTGCATTAAAATAAAAATTAAGTTTTTTAGTAGTTGTATTTTTTTCCCAGATGGAAAGTGGCTGTTTTGAGGAGCTTCAATTTTGTTACACTTGAAATATGCTAACACTGCATTGAAGGGGAAGCATATTAAGACTTTTTTTTTTAATAAAAGAGGAATTATAAACTAACAGTGCCATGTTGCAAATGTGGTAGTAATTCGCCCGGAGTGCTTATTCTGCCATCTGATCTACTGGCAGCTCTCAAACTAAAATGTCTGCTAGAATTACCTTACTTTAATGACTTTACCCGTGGAAGCTGAGCTACAGAAATATGTGACCTTTGCTGGCCACAAATGTATTGAAACGGCAGTGACATAGGCTGTGATACGATGGCACCCTGGTTGAGACCATGCACTGCCGTCCCATTGACATACAGCTTCGTTGCCTGGAATCTAGTTTTGTTCCAGCTCCTCTTTGCGGATGGTGCAGAGGTGAGAGGACACCCTCAGGAACTCAGGAGCGGGGCTCTGCAGTTACCTCCAAGGTTTTACTCCTGCCTTGACATTGCCTTTGCACGTTATGTTAGAATGGATGTTGGATTTACTCCAGTTTCTTAATAAGTGATAGGGTTTCCACTTGGCGAGCTGCTGGACTAAAGAAACAGGCATCTATTCATACTGCTATAATGGAAAGTATTCTTTTTACCTTACTTTTTTCACAAATGTATCTCATTTAGTGGACAAATATATTTCCTCATACTAAAAAAATTCAGTCTCCTGGTTATTCATAGTGAGACAGATTAATTTTACTTTATTTTGTGACAGCACTCATTAGCAGCAAGATGATTAAAGATGAGGTACTTTAGCTGTAGATTACAAGTGTCTAACGAGCAGTGCAAAAATACAGTGAAGAACTCTTTGAGTCATATGTTACAGGACAGTTAAGTATCAGTTTTACTTAAGAGCTTTACAGTCCAGTGCATTTTTCCAGAGGCCAGTATTTGCCTCCGCGCTGAAACTTCACCGTAACATGCTTCATATTAGCTTTCATGATCTTTACACCAGTGACTAAAAGTAGGTCATCAGTTTAAAAACAGCAATACACTTGCAGCCTACATTATTTATAGCTTAATAGCATTGACTGCATAACTCATTTTGGCAAAACAAAAGTCAGCAGTGACGGAAAACCTGTGTTATGGGAGCAGACAAACATAAAGTGAATTTGAGATGTGTAAGAAACCTTTCATAGGAAATGCATGGCCTCTTAAGTTTTTATTTGTTCCAGATGATTTGTATACAAATCTTTTTGAATTTTAAGATTTCATAGTTCCATAAATTGTGAGTTTTATTTAATACATTTTCTTTCTTCTCTTAAATGTTAAACATTAATACTGCCATTGTTTGGGACTGAGTTAATAACAGTGGCAAGCAACTGTGTCATGCTGATGAAGATGAGAATAGGGAGCAGTAAGGAAGAATTAGTAATCATGATCTATATTTTTAAAACAAGCTTTTTGGATACAGAGAGCTAATTAAATTAAATCCACTGCTTTCATAACCATAAGGTGGCAGCTGTCTCCTTTTTTGGTGGAGAGTGTTCATACATGTTAATAAGACATACAAGTCTTATTAAACACTTCCATTTCGTCATAGTTTCTTTCTTACCTTTTTGCGTGTTTTTTGAGAAAAATCTGTTTTGTGAATTATCTTTAAACTGAAATAATTTGTTCTTTCTCATTAATATATAAGCACTCTGATCCTAAATGCATAATAAAGAAAATTGGTGACTGAAACCATTTTTATAGATATTTTTACTTTATCTGAAAAGTTTCACTACTTAAGAAAATGATTCATTCTCTGATATTTTGTCAACTCTACAATGCTGCTTGTGCAGCACTAAGCCTTTTAATTTGAGACTTGCACAGAATTTTGGATTTTTTTTTTCTTAGGCTGCCTTGTACTGGTATTTCTCTTTGTTTTGCGTACCCAAGTTTCTTAGCTTACAAGGACATCACGAGGTGCTATTGCATGTACTTAATTTTAGTAAAAGATCTGTTTATTAAAAGCAGTCTGGCAAACCTGTCTCTTGATGTCAGCATAAATACATTCTCATGGAATAACTCAGCTTTCTGATTGTTTCCATTTGGCTCAACCCATGCAAACTTATGTTCATATGCAAACAGTCAGTGTGTTATATAAATAGGTCCTCCGTTATTTTTATTTCATTTTTTAAAAAAGCATTTTTAATAATTTGCCTAATGGCTTGACTCAAGTAGTAGTTTGTATTGTCAGGAGTGCAGATGTTATGGGTATAAAAAATACCACAATGTGCACAAAATAAAGGCGCCGTGACAAGCAGTGTTCCCACGTTCAAATCTCTCATAGTTATCTCTGTGCACTTTGCATACTGAATGGTCCTTTCCCAGGTATTTGCATGGGTTTTGCATAGTGAAGCATTCTTGTGCTGATTAACCCTACCTCATACTTGCAGTTAGGAAATTTGCATGTCATTTACTTTCTGTTTATTGAAACAAGTGTTACACCAAGTTCAGTGTATCAGCTCCTTTTATACATGATCAATTACTGTGTAGAAGACACTTAAAAATGTTGTGTTTCATAGCATGCTGTAGCAGACACAAGGTTTAGAAGGTGAACTGTAGTAAACGTGACCTTTCAATAACACATGCTTATGCTGGATGGCATTTTTCCAAATGTAATGTAACATCTTTACTGTATGAAAGACTTACATTCGAAGCTTATTCTTCATAGCAGCAGCAAAAAAGAGCTATAGGGGATATATTGCTTTTTTTTTCCTGACAGTTCTTTTACTCTTCTAGGTTACTGTGAAAGAAGTGTATTTTTACATTTTACACATTTACACAAAAATATAACCTATCTTGGCATAATGATTTCTTGCTGTTTGAAATGACTGATAGCATGAGCTGCTTGATTTGTTTTTGTGTATGCCTTCTTTGTAGTAAATTGCAATTTGTGGTCAGTATGTTTCTTGGAATTGCTTTTAGGACTGGAATGGCTTTTAGGACATTATAGACTGTAAGTTGTAGTAACTTTATTACTTTGGTCATTCCAAGTACACTTGTTAAATGGTAGGTAATTACCAGTTGTCACATTGGCATGTGACAATTGACCATTTGATTTCACTATTTCCGTAGGTTGTACTGCCTTTTCCCATCTTCTGGCACTGAAAAGAGATTTCCACAGCTTTGGGCGCTTATGCAACCGTGATCAGAGAGAGAGTGTCGATGCAAGGGTGCTGTGGAGAGATAAAATTACTGGTAATTTCCAAGAGTGGAAATTCGAATACCTTATCCTCACACCTGTGTTGATTATTTGCAAAAGAAAATTAGTATCCTGGTGGCTTACTGACTCACTGAGGTCATCTGTGAGAGGTTTTTGGCCTGGAGTCCGGTGTGAACAGTGAAGACACAGGTGCAGCTGGCTTGCCCTGTGTTCCTGCTTGAGGTCCGGAATCACATGTCAATCTGCCAGAAACCATGAACGCCTCCAAGTCTGAATGAACTGTCTTTCTGTGTTCTTCTCGATTGTTGAACTCTATTCATCCTCTGTGCCTGTGTTTACACAAGGAAGAAGGATTAGTGTTGCCTGCTCTCTAATTTGAAGGTGTGATGGTGAAGCAAGTATGCTTCCTTCCTCAGAAGGCCCGTCTGTTTTGGCCCTGAAATTGGTTTCCCTTCATTCTCTATCCTCCTGCAGCTCAAAATCTTTCCTGTCCTCAATTACTGTAGCAATGGTGCATCAGTTTGGTATTCAAAAAGGACTTGCTAAAACTGGTGAAGATGACGGGAGCTTCTTGCGCCAAGTTAAGGCCTATGTGACATTTTATTGATTTATTTATTTTATTTTATTTGAAGACAGCCACTTACCTGTTGGGATTCCAGTCTCATGAGAAAAGTGAATTTAGAAAGAAGATAGATCTGCACATAACACAAAAGCAGAAAGTTGCATGTTGGAATTTTCTGAAGTGCCTGCTCAAAAGGAAAGCTTAAGTGTGTAGGTTGACAATTTGATTTTTTTTCTCAAAAAAGTCTGTGGGCAGCCCAAGCACTGTACTGTGGCAAATTGATTGAATCTTGACTTTGCGTGGAAATGGTAAAAATTCAGACTTAGGCTGTGTTTAAATGGCAGTTCAAGTCTGCAGTTGCCACTCCTTTGACCTTGTATTATCTAGGTCCAACAGTTGTAGATTTTCTATGTAGCCATTTTGGGGGGCCTTTTACATGTTGTCTGCATTGATTAAAAAAATCTTTTCAACTCCATTGTACATAACAAAAACTAAAGTGACTAAAAATTTGCAAATAAAATGTCTATTTACAGCATGAGCAGCTTCTTTAAAACAGTTGAAACTTAATTTCAAGTGCACTTCATTTGGAGGTGGTATCTGCTAAGGGAGCCTGCATTGTTTTTCTACTCCCAGGCCTCAAACGGCCAGTATAAACAGTTGCCTTGTTGTTTTCTTTTAGTGCATGGATCGGTTCTGCACCAAAACAGATTAACTTTTTGTATTTCTTTCCTTCTTTCTTTCCTTCTTTCCTGCTTTGCTCCTACCTCCCTTCCTCCCTCCCTTCTCCTTTCCTCCCTTCCTTTCTTGCTTCCTCTGGCTAATGATGCAGCCAAATAAACAGTTGTCGTATCAGTAAGAAAATGAGAAGGAGGGAAAAGAAGGCTGCTTAAGCTTTTAGTGCTGGGAATACAAGGGAAGTTTCGTAAAGCTGTTCTGTAAACGCATTAGCTGTGACTTGTAGCAGGCCAGTGCTGGCAAACAGATACTAGGCTACCAGAATGGGACTGGAAATCTGCAATTAATGAAATTGTTTCTTTTTCAAAATGATTTACTACTCTTGGTTAGGGCTTCATGTTTCTGTAGCATAACACACTGTACTAGAGAGAACAATAAGCAGTATTTGCAACCCTGTGTGTTGACTCCTGTTTACATATTTTGCCTTTAAAAATGTAGCTGAAGTTTATAAAATACAGTTCAAAGAAAGTAAATTCTATTATTATTACATACTGATCTTTAACTATTATGGATTTATCTTGCTTTTTTACTTGATTAATAGAGGAAAATAATTTTTTTTACAACATTGGTGGATGTCGCCACTGTATCAATATCAGAAATTCAAAGTAGCTCTAATTCTGCAGATCCAACAAGAAAAAATATGTTATTTATTTGTTTGGTTTAGCTTCATAGTTTAGATTTCGAAACTTATTACAGAACAAGTACGTATACGTTTTCCTTAAGAAATATGCTCTAATTTTTGTTCTGTTTTTGCTCAATTAATACCTTCTAATAACCTTTAGTTTTAAACACAGGCAGCTATAACATTTCCATTGTCAGAACAGAGGAGAAAGCTAATGGTTATTTTTTTTCCATCGAGAAGACCAACTCCTTGAGGTAGGCAGTATGAATAAAATAATTATCTGTATGTAGAACTGAATTTCTGTTGTGTTATTAAATAATAATAATAAAAAGTGACTATGTAAAGGTTTGCTTTAGTACTTCTATTGGCTATGCTTCTTTGCTTTCTATTTTGCTAGCATGAGAGGGCATACCTGGAAGAGCTGGATTCTGCTCGTTTGGCAGAATTATTTGCTTAGTTTGAGGCATTGGCATTTACACAATCCTTTTAAATAGAGTCAGATTGAAAAAAGTAATTGAAGGCAAAATTTGAGAACAGTTGATTATTGCGATGAGTAGTGACATGGGGTACAAAAAGGGACAGTCCTTCATTTAAGTGCCTGTTCTTCAGATGCCTGTGTTATATCCATAGGCTTTCAACACAAAATACACCGTTAGGACAAGGTCCGGAATCAGGTAATGTCTTCAGTGCTGGTTCATGCTTCTTTGTATATGCTGTCCTCTTGGTATTCCTGCTTCTTGAATTCTTTCTTCTCCAGTGGCACTATCAAGAGAGGGCAATAAAGAAGGGCACTATAAATCTACCCCTGAAACTTCTTTTATGATTCCTGTCCCAGGCATTAAGATTTGTGAGCCTGAGATTTTAGAAAATGTGGAAGGCCTAGTGTCTAGTCTTTGGCTTCCTAATTTCTCTCTCCTTTATCCAGTTGTGCTGTGTAGCATTTTAAATCTGCCGAAGGAGAACCTGAACAGGTATTCTAAGATAATCATGTGGATGACTTCACCTTTTCTGCATAGACCAAACATGTAGTACATACTTTAACCTCTTAGTTCATTTCTGTTGTATAATGAAGAAGATAGGAAGTCGTTTCTTGTTTTCTGTCATGATTGAACACTGCTTTGTATTACGAGCACCTTCAGAGTATCTAGATTTTGGCTGATAGCTGTAATGTGATAACAAGGGCAAACTACTACTGGCTTGCTTTAAAATACTGGGCTGTCCTGGAACTGTTTTACAAACAACTTGGACGTCCACTCTGCGGGAGCGAGCTGGGTAGTAGTACCTTTGAAAGCTGTCTCAGTATTAAGTTATTCTGCATGAGTCAGACTGTGACTGGGCTTTTTTTGTGTATGTGATGTTTAACATCTGTTCCTTGTGACTAAATAGCTGATTTTTTTTTTTTTTCGTTTTAGGTATATGATTACAACTATCTTTTAACCAGTGACTTTTTTCACTTAAGACTTATTGTTGACTGAAAGCAACAACAGTTGCTCTATCTGCTTAATTATTGCTCTATCCAGTTATGCTAATAGCACCCATGATTTATAGATAGTGATCTAGATAGTGATGAAATGCTAAAGCACTTTCATCTTCTTATTCTTTTCTGGTAGATGTAACTGTTTCTGGTTGTGCCATCAGTCTTTGGTGGTGCCATCTCATCTGTTTCTGCCTCTGCTCTATAACATGGGTCTGTGACAAGGCCTACGTGGTAGACTCGTTTCCCATAGTGATCTAAGCCCAGCTGGACTGGTAGTTTTCCAGCCTTCCCCCAGGTGCGAGTTGCCTCCCTTTGCTCCTGTGCTGATCACAGCCTGCTCAGGGTTCCAAGCAGGCGCAAAACCGGTCCTACAAAGAGAAGCAAATAGTTCTTTGAGGGCTTAGCATCCCAGCAGGGGCACAGACCTCAAAAATACCAGCATTAGAGGTAATAGCTGGTGCAGACAGGCACGGAAGCATATGAACTATTTAAGCAACATTTCACACTTTGCCTCTTCCTTCTAAATCTTATTGTGACAGTATTTTTGTTAGGTTCCCCTATTATTGTAAATTTTTAGGTTTTTTTTTATCTTGTTCTGTAGTGAATTTTTAAAATGTTTTAATGAACCCTGTGAAAATGTGCATTTTGTAGTTTCTATGCTATTTTGGGGCAGTTTGTGCTCGAGCAGTACTTAAGCGCCTGTCAGTGGCAGTTCTCAGTTTCTTGTATTACTCAAGTTTCTCTTGACAGTTGTTGGTTCCTTAACCCCTTAGATGTTCTCATTGTAGTGAAATGCAATCATGTCTGAATAACATGGCAATCCTTCTGATAGGATGCATGTGGAAGCACATTTTGTCTTTTCCCACAGAGGAATCTTGATTAGTAGAGAGACGCTTAACTAACTACTATTGCTTTTTGCTATATTTTTTGTCTGCTAAGTCTAGCAATCAGGAATCTTTGATAAGAATATAAAATAGGAATGCAGTATCTGTGTGCTATTACAGAAAAGAAAGAAATATGATTGGTAATATGATTTGTGATATTTATGTAGCAAAAGGAAATTGGAATTTTAGCACTCACTGTAGTTTGGTCTGCATCTAGGAATTTACTTTTTTGCAGTTTAGAGTTGATTAGCGTTTATATGGCACAAAGTCTATATATGCATCTTGGAAATCTTTTCATTTAAACTGAGGGCATGTTTATTCTCTCTTCTCTATTACCTTTCCTATTTGTTGAGACAGAAATACAAATGCTTGCTGTAGGATTCAGGAACTTATTCATGTTGTCAGAAGCAATATCCACTTGTTACGCGATGTGCTATGCAGCTTGTACTTTCTTGACTTATGTAACATAATATTATGTGATATAATATGACGGAATGTAGCGTCAGATATTTGGGGGATAGAGAAATGATTATCTAGAGCAAATGCATGAGCTGGTTCATTAATTGGCCAAACTACATACTCAAAGCTCAGCAGCTTTGTAGCATCTTAAATACTAAAATCAAATGACAGAATAGCAATGGAGTGCTGATAGTGGATTTGGAAAATATAGCCCAGAAAAGTCTTTCTCATCTGTACAGCATTTATAGGTAAGGTAGTATTTTATTAGACCATGAAGTGAGGTTGAAAAAGTAGATGTGCTTTTGAATATGTCAGCTTAAACTCTGAAATGGAATCATTTGACTTCAAAGATAAATACAAGTTGAGAAGTGTTGCTCAGGGCTTTATCAGATATCTCTGAAGAAAAAAGGAGCTGGTACTTGTGGTGTGATTAGTGGTAACGATGATAAAGCGATCTTTTCTGGGGTAGGAGAGAGACTAGACTGTGTCTCCTAGATGATGATTTTAGGTTCATGTCTTCTTCTAGAGAGAAGGTTGCAGGGACAGGAGGCCTTGTTTTGATGATATCTATACTGGCTCCTCAAGATGATGAGGTAGCTTAGGGAGGTGGCTAATATTGCTTTTCTTGAAGTATGCTAAAATATTTTGCTGGGTAAGCATCATCAGTCGATAGCTCTGCTTTAAGTGTCTGGAAATATTTGCTGGATGCTAGGTAGCTTAGTGTGCAGAACAAATGAAGTTCCAAGGACTGATGGAAAAGTCTGCCAGTCTTTGTAGTTACTTGCTTTTTTAAAGGGCTGTCAGAGTTGTTGGCTTTCTAAATGAGTCCTTGCAATGTGTTTTTTCTTTTTTCCTTTGGCATCCTATAATATTCTGAGTATGTTTTAATTGTCTGTATTTTGTCACTCATCTGTGTAATATTCCTCCTAATGGAATAATACTTCATTTGGGAAGTACATATGTTTTTGTATTAGTTTGCCCATGTTTCTTCTATTTGTTAAAAGTTCTGGTGGGCAAAATCAGACTAGCTTTTCATGTGTTTATAGGTCCTTCTGCCTTTCTTCATCTCTCTTCGACAGCAATACCAATGTGCAGATCTGTTTATTCCTTGAGTCAAACTCAGTGCAACTCTTAGAGTTTTGCATCATTAGTTGTTAACCACGCAGAGAAACCATCCCTTCGGCAAGGCTCTAGTTGCCTGCCTGTTTGCAGTGTTGAGCTCTGTGAAGTGTATCTGCTGGTGCTTTGTATTATCATGTGTTTAGATATACTCACCTTTAAGAAAAATTGTACCGTAAAAATATACGATGCATATATTTTTAATAATCTTTTATATTTTTAATGCTTCAAAAATAACATAAAAATGAAGACAATACTCAAACTAAGCACGGTCTATATTTCAGCAGTATGTCCATTATAGAAATTAAGACTTTAAGGACTTTCTGTGGAATTTTTCTCTTAAATATAGTGTGAGTTTTTTGGGGGGTGAGTTTAAAAAAAACAGCATGGTAATTGAATGCTGTGGTATTTAGTTTCATAAGTGTTTTCAACTTGATTTCAAATAATTTAATTTTTCTATAGATGGATAATACTTAATAACTGCTGAGTAGAATTACTTTTGCCAGGAGAGTAACATTTAATATTTTTGTGCATGATGTGTTGATGTTAGATATTTAATGACCCAGTAGGGAACCAAAAGCAAATGCAAAACTTAAGAATCTTATTATTTGCAGTGCATCAGTAAGATGAGACAGTCTATGAGTAGTGACCTTTTCAATGAACAATACACATTTTACTCTTAAAGCATCAATGTTAAATGTACAAATGCTTGAAAGAGCTGTGGTAAATATTTCCTATTTGAGGTAGTTTTCATAAGAGTCTATCTCAAATTTGCTTTTTCAGTGTGACAGAAACCACTTAAATAGGCATGTAGAAACTGGAATCTTTCTGTGAGTCAGAGGTGTGTTGGAAAAAATGTCTGAAGCTGACAGTGGTTTTGAGGGGTTTCAGTTTACTAGCAAATACACAGCTCTTCATACCTCAAACTCCTGTGTGGCAGTGCGAAAGGAGAGTCATGCTTAGCTTTTACCTACCTTAGTAACCTATTTAGTAACCTACCTATTTAAGCTATTATATTTTGTCTTGTAAGTATGTGTTTCACCAATCATTATTTGTTTCACATGGATAGATTAATAAGTGTGCTCATTTATGCTATATATATATATATAGTTTGTATGGATTTTATTGGGGATAGCAATATTATGTCGAGAAGAGTATAGCCTTCTGTGTGTTTTGTACTTTTGGTGTGTGCACTTAGGTTCTCAAACTTTGAGAAATTTCAGAAGCCGTTTAGTGATTTGTTTGTTGGTGATCTTTCCTGATACACACAGTTGCTGTCCACTTTAGTTTAAATCTTCAGTCTGAGTCTGACTATAAAGGTCTGTAACCTTTCTGAGTAGCTCAAAACCTGTCTCTATCAATAGGAGCCCTCAATAAGCTTTGTTAGAACAGCTAAATCTTTTAATGAGCCATGAAGCACTCAGAAATAATGTTTTAAAATGCCAGAGACGCTTTTTTGAAAATCACTTTGTAGCAGTGCAAAAAAAATAACCTGTGTATCAGAAAATGGAAGAATAAGTGAATTAGCTGTTTAATTTACTACCAAATAATGCTCTGTCTTTTAATATTAATGTTTTATTTTAAGGGAAA
Organism: Crypturellus tataupa; assembly: GCA_034781795.1. NCBI lineage: Eukaryota > Metazoa > Chordata > Aves > Tinamiformes > Tinamidae > Crypturellus > Crypturellus tataupa. The sequence continues at coordinate 1,458,223 of JAWLRI010000010.1, read as the reverse complement.
AAAGGCTAAACATATATCATACTTCAAAATGACAGTTAGGGGCAGAAGAACATACTCAGGACTTTAAAATTAAGTCTAATTTATGTGTAAATGGTGAACTCTTGTTTTGAAAATAAATATAATCTTTATCTCACATGGGAAAAACTGAGATGGGAAAGCATATGCCATCCATGTCTGAAAATCTTGACTCTGTAAGGAACTAATAACATTTGATTTTTTTAAGCCATTTTTACACAGTATTCAGAAAATCATGTTTTAAAATATCTACTGTAAAGTGATTCTGTTTCTATTTAAAAATGTCAGACAACTTGTGAATAATTTATATGCTTCGGGGCAGGATATTTTCCATGAATATTATGCCAGTCATCTTGAGTGTTTGTTTCGGTCCAAAGATTTAATTGTATTCGATGTGAGTAAGTAATCACGTTTGTTGGGGAGGTTGGACTGCGTGTACAGTTTAAAATCAGATGGAGGAACGGTAGTACTTATTTTGATGATGCTGGGTCTGTTCGGAATTTAAGGATGTGATGATACCGAATGTGACAAAGGTATGTGGCTCTCAACTAGGAATGCAAATAAAATTCTGTTCCTTTTAAATCAGAACATAGTAAGTCACCAAAATGAGTGTTCATAGTGCCGTGCTAGCTTGACAGTAGAGCTGGTACAGATCATTTCCTGTTTGTAAGAAATGTGGAAGAAAGGAATCTATTTGGTTTGGACCAAAAGCGATGTTCTCGGTTTTTCTCTGCAAGCAATATGGAAGCTGAGGCAGCATCTCTGTTTAGGAAATGGTGCTATGGGATGGCTCTGAAATTAGGGGCTAACTTGGTGCTTCACCACTTGGGGAGTTTTGAAGACATAAGGTTCTCTGCTCTGTCTACGCTTGCAGGAGGACTTGGTGGTTGTGTTTGCGGTGTTCCTGTGTATAACACCGTGCTGTCAAGCTGCTAGGCTTTCCTTATGCCCTTGGCATTAGCTTTGCCTTCTTAATCACCAGTTTGGATTTTTATTTGAATTTATCTACTGGCTGCTTAGCTGTGGATATTGGCCCTGAAGCTGTGAAGATACCTGTATTTCTGTACCCTGCTGGACACATCCTGATATTGTCACTTGCAGATGACTTCTTTTTTTTCCCTCCTTATGAGGGAAAGAGCTCTCTTAATGCACCTGTAGGAAGAACTGTTTTCTTTAGGTTACTGTCTGGACTCCAGTCAAAGGAGATAAGACTATTTACAAACTAACATCTTGTAACTCTGTGAACTTAAGGTAGGTTTGTAATGTCCTGGAATCCCGTGTTGCCATTGTGCCACTTCCCATATCACTGACAATGTTTTATTGCTTTCCATTAGGCTTCCCTCTTCTGAAATGTTAAGAAAACTGCGGGTATGATGGCAAAGAGCTAATGTGTTCTCCCATTGGAAGTAATGATTACCCTTTAGCAAAGGCTAATTTTGACTAAAAGCATTATTACCTTTGTGTAATAAAATTCTAAAACTGTGTTGATGAGGGACATGAAGGAGAGCTGGGTTTTTTGCTTGAAGATTTGTCTGTAGAATTCACTAGAAGCTTTCAAACAAATAATAATAATAATTTTTGGTACGGGACAATTGTAAGTGGAAAATGTACTGGACCTGCTGTGGTAAGTATATGACTTGAAGGAACTTGATATGCTATTTTAAAATTTGTCTTTGAAAACAAAACAAAAAAGAAAGGTACATTGCAGAACATCAGCTAGGTGAAAACAGCTGTGAATGCTTTGAGGTCATAGGATATAAATAATACCAAGTGAGATAGTGATTGTAGGAGATGCTAGATTAAACTTCAGCCCTCAAAAAAGAGGGATTTGTGTTATCATTCTCAATAGAGGATGTAAAATAAATTGTAGATAACTACCGGCCTTGAGCTCTAAAAGGCAATGAAGTCTTCTATCTATTGAAAGTAGTAAGGTGAAAATTGCTTCCGAAATATCTTGATTGTTCTGAAAATGTGATATTAATATGGCCACTGTTCTTAACATATAACATAGGGAACATGAGTTGAGCATGTAAGTTTGAAATGTGTAGTGCAGTTATATTTCATCCTAATGAATTTGAAGAATGCAGCCTTGTGTTAACTGCCCATGAGAGCTTGGTTAAATGTTGCTGGGAGGGTGTTCTGTATGCGGGCATGTACTGTCTTTTGGCAGTTCTGTGCTCTCACAGATCCATTCAAACCAATCACATTGCATACAGAGCTGTTTATGAGACCTGATCTGTAATTATTTGTTGCATTTTATTTGTTGCTGAGCATTATCTGAAATTCCAAATCTGTTATCAATGTAAGATTTGTAAAATTTATCCTTAAATTCTTTGGAAATAGGAGTCCACAAGTTCCACCTTCTCTCCCCAGAACCTGGAAATGCTGTGAAATGGCGAGTTCTGCATTTTATTTGGAAATTAAATCCTTCCCCAGTGCAACCTTGATGTGTGCGTGTACAAACACACACATACACACGAAGTGTATAGTGTATGGTTAGGTGGACTCTTGTTGAACTGGCACTATCCTGTTCTTGTTTTAACTCATTTAGGCCAATTTCTAGGTCATTTTGACTTTCCCGGAACTATGTGTCTGAAATGTAATGAAAGCTTGTTTCTTACCCATAGTTCAAGACTGAGAAAGATGAAGGTAAGTCCTTCCAAGGAAGGTTACACCCAGTGTGGAGCCAAAGTGGAGGCAGGGGGAAAACCAATACCAAGAGCTCTCCCTTCTTACGACTTTGCCCCTATGGACACGCTGAAAGAAGTAGAGAAGCCTTAAGCAAAGCTGTCCACTCAAAGTGCAGTTTTCTTTGCTGTGTTATGCAATGATTTTTCCTGTGATTTTGCAGAGAGATTGTGCTTTTGATTTGGATCTTGACACCCACCTTCTCTTGTTTGTGTACGTGATGTTTTTATTCTTGGTAACTCTGCTCCATTGGATGCGTAGTGTTTCAAATGGGTGTTCCCCCTGCTTGGGCATGATTGAATGGATCACTTTGGGGCCATAAAGCAGGAATTCTCCACACAAAACTGACCTGCTGAACATTTTGGTGATTGTATCTGTTGTCACAAGTTTCAAAACAAGTTTTGTCTTAATTTTCACGTCTGCCTTCCCAGTCTTCACTCTTCTTTCATAGTGCACCTCTGCTTTTCCCTTCTCCCTTGAATAGACTTCCTTTCTATTCTGGCAGTCGAAGGACACAGAAATAGAAATGTTTTGCCTTAAAGGTTTGCAAGCAAAGCGTAATCAAACGTGTTGGTGGGATTTGTCGGAGAAGCTTGCGCTGCTGCTTCCTGTGCTGTATCCCTCTATTACACGTATAAACAGTAACCTTTAATTTCCGGTGTGCTCAGTCTGGAGCCTTCACAAGCTCTAAATTCTGCTGATAATACAGACTAGGGATGAGGGATGGGAATTAACCACAGCAAAGATTTAGCTGGCTGCTGGGTATGGTACCTTAAGCTCTTATCTCTGGCATTTCAGAAAACTGATAAAGTAACAAATAGATGAGGTGTGAAGGTAGTTCTGAGAAATTCAATAAATAGCTTGAAGCTACAATTTAATAAGTGTTTGGGCATATCTAGCTCGAATAGCTTATATATTTTAACTTTCTTTTAAAAGCGATAGGTGGAACTTAAATCCATATTCCCTGTGGTATTAGATATCAGGAGAAATAAGTGGAAGCAAGGCATTTGAAATCAATAAATTGCTTCTAGGTACAAATTAATACTGACAAATTTAGAGGGGAAAAGAAGATTGTGAAACAGATGCAGAACTAAAATTAAGCTTTAACTTACAGACTACAGCAAGGACCTGAACCTGGCTCTTGTGAAAAAGAATATAAGGAAATTATGCTCAGGAAGTTATGATTTGTAAGCCAGTTTACACAGAACAGTTGTATTGAAAAGATATGAAATCTGTGGAGTAAAACCACTTCATTTCAAGTATATTATAAAATAAATCTCTAGTATTTAAATACTTTTAAAATTATGTATTTGTGATGTAATTTATCTGGAACTGAAGTTTTCTTTCTCTTTTTCTTTGTTTTTTTTACTCGCCTTGGACATCTTCCACTTTATTGCTTCACTGTTTTTGTTGGATCTTATTGTTTACATGGATTAGAAGTGGATAATTATACACACACACACAGACACACATATATATATGAAGAGAGAGAGAGAGGTGTCTGTCTGTATGTATACAGGAAAGCCTTTGGTTTCTGTCTGCTCTGGTTAGGGCTGCAGGCTGTTGGATGAGTACATGGTAGAACTGAGCTGCTGTGCTCTCTGTTGAATGGAACAACCACAGCCATTAACATTTCATTAACTGTGAAGGCAGAAGCACTTGTTGAACGGAGGCTTGTCAATGTGTGTTGCACTGAAGGAGATTAAAATGATCTTCCGTGGGGGACAGATCACAGTCAACTCATACTTTGTGCGTATCAAAGGTAAATTTCTTAATATTTATAATGTGTTTCGAAACTTTTAGTTGGATAGTATTGTGTCTGTTAGAGACTAAGATAGAAGCTATCAGTCTGCTTTTCCCAATTTGAATAACTTTGTTTTGTGTATGAGACTCCACGTAGGGAATACACAAAGACTGAAAAAAAAACACTGAATCATACTGCTTGTGCTATTTTTGGAAGACCAGGAAGCTTAGGAGTAGAGGGGGAGGAGGAGTTGCTGGGATTTTTCCAAATTTTGTCTACAAAACAAATTCTACCCATGTTGATCATCTGAATGAGTTGCTGGTGTTATTTGCACATGGTTGTAGGTTGGCTAAAGTAGATTGTTTGAGCTTGCTTCTCATGTTACAGGATAAATTGCTCGTATTAGTAGTGTTCACATTTAAATTATTAACAGTGATGACAAGTTCTCAGTGAGTGAAAGAAGCAGATGACTCTTGGTCTATACCAAAATTCCTTATACCCAAGAGCAGGATAAAATGCCCACCTTAAGGCTTGGTCCTCTAAGTATGACACCTACCATGTGCTGCTGCCCAGGGGAATCTGGATGCCTCTGCCTTGTGCTGTGCGGAACAGAGTGGTCATATGAGTGGCTTTCTGCCAATTCTCCTCTTCATTTGCTTTTTGTCTTATTCATTGGCTCCTTTTCTTTTTTTTTTTTTTTTTTTTTTTTTTTTTTTTTTAAGGATAGTTGAATGATTCATTCTGTAAAAAGTAGTGAAGTCTTTATTTTGGAGGAACTGATTGAAATTCAGGCCTTCTTTTCATGTTTGGTGTATAATACCATGTGTGGAGAAGTCTTTGACTAATTTAACTGAAGAGTTATTAGGAAAAAGGTCTTTCCCAAGCCCGTAAGCTTATATCATGCTGGAAAAAAAGGTTTAGTCTGGAATGTGGTCATATCCTTATACTGATAAATGGGGAAGATTTCCATTAAAATAAATATCTAAAAGACAAATGAAACTATAGAATACAAAGAAAAATCCAAAGATGTTTATGGCACAGTAGCCAGAGCTCAAAAAGTCCATAACTGAACTACTGTATTGTGTTCTGATCAACAAGGATAGCAAGCAAGGCAATGATAGATGATGCTAATGGTCTTACAGTGGAAGGGAAATGTAAGGTTTATCTTAGTCACTGGCTGATTTGAAATAAAGTTTGTTCTTCCGCATGCCTTTTCCTCTGTTTTGTGTCCTGTGTTGTGCACACTTGTGCCAGGCTGCAAGGCTTGTGCTGGTGTGCGCACTCTGAGGTGCGGATTCCTTTCTCTGCTCTTTTTTTACTTATAGAAATGTTAGCTCAGCTAGTGTATTTTCCAAGCCTTATTTACAATATGTATTCTGGGTAACCTCAAATTTTCTCTTAGTTTTGCAGGCAGCAGCAGAGTGTTGTGAGCTGCTCAGCTGGCCCCAGCTCTTGTTGGCTGTGCACACATTTTGCAGGGAAGCAGCTTGCTTGGCTAGGGTGATGCAGCAGGGCTACTGGTCTGGCGCGGGTTAAGAGCAGCACAGCGAGTACTGGGTTCAGTGCTGGACAAAGGAAAAAAAAATCTCTTTTTTTGTATGGAAAACATCATCCTGCTTTGGAAAACTTATCAGTAATCCTGCAGTTGTGCCTCAGCTATCTAGCCACTTGAGAATGTAATTATTGAAAATACTCAATTACTTCAAAACAGAAGAAAACAGAAAAGTTTACCTGTGCAATTAATTCACTAATGGAAAGTGCTAATGGAGAATAAAAAAGAGCAGCTCTGCATATCTGCAGTTTACATTAGGGGAAGTGTGATAGGAGAAATATTTCTTTACTGAACAGGTGTGCTGTATTTCTTGGCTTGATAAACAACCAGCTTTTCTCTGTGGGGTCAGGTCTTTAAATAACTCTTGCGGGATGAACCAGGCTGTAATGTTTTCATTAAATGTGGACAGAGTAATTTGTTACGAACAGAGTACTTTGGAAAACCAATTAGGAAAAAAATCATGTTGTAATCAAGTTGACCCTCTAATTTTACTTCTTAATACCACAGATGAGAGGAGGACTATTTTGAAAGACATTTGCAGTCTGAAAAGTTAATATTTCCGGCATATTTTTGTCTGTGTGTTGTGTATAATTGGTAAATGTGTGGTAGGTTTTCTGAGGTGGCAACTGCAATTGTGGCTTTCAGATTTCAAACAAATGCCATCTGGAAATTCCTGATAGCTTTGGGGTTTGATTCTTAGTTGTGGTTGAGGGAGCAGGCAAGAGGAAAGTGCTTGCTTGCAATCTTAAGACAAACGTGTCACTGAAAAGTTTGAGGTTGCTATATGCAGTATGAAGTTTGGAGAACTAGCAAACGATGTCGAGAATATTTTATGTGCTGAGGAAAGGGCTAGAAAGGAAAAAAAGGAAAGAAGAATTTTCCTTCTCCCCTTATTCCCATTCCTATGGTCATCTCCCTCCAAATCAAACAAAACCTATTATCTAGAAATAAATAGCTGAACTTAATGTCCCAAGAGAAGGACATATCTGGCATTGATGCCTCAGGGCATTTCTGAGCTAATATTTATGACAGGGCTTCTTTCTCAATATTTTCTGAGGTCCTTTGATGCCCAGTGGCCAAGGAGATTATTAAGTTAACAAATGCCTAATTTCAGTAACCAAGACTTTAAGAATGGCGCCCTAAGAAGTAGGGCTAGTGAAGAAAATAAGAAATCGGCTGACTTTGTTCCAGTCAAAGTGCTGGATGACTTTGGTAACTGGCTGTGAGAGAAATCTGTATTGCCTACATTGTCTTATCTTTTAAGGGAGTTTATTCACATGGATTGCAGCTGTGAGCATGTGCTCCACACTTAAAGCTTGGATGCCATTGGATCTTGCTCTAGAGTATAAAGTGAGAAGACAGAAGCTGGAATATGGAAATAGCGAAGCTTGAAGTACGTCAAGTGAGCAAGAGGTAGAAAGAAAGGAAAACTGGAAACAGTGAGAAGAAAGACTCGCAAAGGCCTTGAGAACAGAATAAGACATGGAGGAAAAATGTGTCAGGAAAAACTTGTATGATTACCTGATTACAGGGAAATAACTTCTTGCAGACTGAGTTATGTAGGTTGATGTACAGTATTTAAAAGGGTGTCTACAGATTGCACTTTCAGCCTTTTCAGTGCTGAGTGAATCTGGTAGTGGTTTCAATGCAAAGATGAAGGATGAGCTGAAGAAGGTAATGAAGGGCTATTATTTTGGGGCTTCACTGTCCTTGTTTCTTTCACTTCAGTGCTCTGTGTGTGTTTTGATTTTTTTAAGTACGTGTGGTTTGCAGAGGAGGGGAGTTGGAAGAAAACATTTTTGGGGAAGGAAAAAAAAGAAAAACCCGAACACCAAGTAAAAACCAAATCAGATGTTTAATTTCCAACTGATAGCGTTTCTGCAGTCTTAACAAGAAGTTCTCCTGATTTATGTGTTCTTCTGTAGGTATAATGATGATTCAGACTTTTGCCTTTTTATATTCTTAGTGTTGCATAATGCAGTCAATTCTTGTTTTCCAGAGCTTTCCAATTAAGTTAAGTGTTCAGAAGTTTCCATGACCTTTAGGTTTCTTTGTAGTCTATGTTGTTTTGCAGAGAGTACGATAGACTCTGTGGTTTATTTCCAGTGTAGCGTTTCTTTCATGGAAAAGATGTCACAATGCAAAAAAAACATGGTTTTGAGTTGTGTTTTTGAGCAGTTAACTTAAGGCTGATTAGTCCTATCTTTTAAATCCTAATATATAGGAAGCTGGGAAAGTGGAACTTAGTATCAAATAAATGGCCAGCAGCCATATGTTGTCATTTAAAAATTGTCATTAGACTGAATATATAGGAAGAAAAAAAGGCTGTAAAAAGATCTATTTTGGTAAAACAACTCTGTTGCAGGATATAGAAAAGGGTACCTATACTTCACATATTCACTGTTACGGTTCTTGCTTCAATGCTGGACATCAAGGTATGTGGCAACGTACTAGAAAAGCCTTCTGGACAGATCTGTTGCCCAGTGAGGTAAGATCAGTGAGGATCTCACCAAAAGGTAAGATCATCTCTTCTTGGATCTGTCTGGTCTTCAGCCAAGACCTCTTCTGTTCTTGGCTGAAATTTTGACTTACGGAGTTTTCTGAGGAAGGTGACACCAAACTGCTGGATGAGTTAACCCCAGCTTCACTGCAATCTCGAAAGGTGGTAGCTGGAATTCAAGAGCGCCCCGTGATGTGCACTGTGTCCTGCCATCCAAGGCGGAGCTGAGGTTTTGTTCCATGTTTCAGCATGTCCATGAGGGCCTTGTGTTTAGCATGTGATATCAGATGTTCAGGAAGTGAGAGCTGATCTGTGACTAGTCCCCTCCTCCCCAATCTCCTAAACTAATGTATTTTCCTGCAACCTCATATCCTATTCATGAGTTTAATTTTTGAACCCAAAATTTGTGTGAGTTGAAAATATGCAGTGGACCATAGTAAATCAATGCCAGTGCATGTAATATCTTTCATAGGTACATGCCGAACAGTAGAGGACTAGAGATCTTCTTGAAGAACTATGGTATGAACTGCTATGAATAAGTAGGTACTGTTCATAAATGAATAATGTATATACAAGTAAATGCAAACTAGTATATCAACACAACCACATAAGAGATGATAACAGTTAGAAAAGAGAGAGATTAAAAATAAATATAGGAATAGAACAACTAGGGGTGATGAGTGATGTCACTACAAAGACAGCGCAAACCACTGTAACAATTTTATTTTGCTTATATTATTTTTAGATATGTATTTTAGATCTTTCTTGAACTGCTCAGAAGATTTTATTCTGCATTAGTAGAGGTTGAAAACTGTAAAGGAATGGAGTGGGATGTATTTGGGAAGTGTTGCAGTTGTCTCTCAGACTCCAAGGAGATAATAGGGTAATAGCCCCAAATCCAAGTGACCAAGAATAGTTCTCGTTGTGTTAGTGTGGAAGGTCTTTTTGAACCTCGAAGTGTGTGTTCTTCCAGTACGGTGTTGAAGTAAAGGCTCTCTCTCCAGCTTGAGGGGAAAAGTATTGGTGTACGGAGAGGTTGTGGTAGGGACAGAAATCAAGCCATCTTTTGTTGGAATAGATATCTCTCCATACCTTGAAAACTGTCATGGTGTACGTGATCTACTACTAGTCTGTTTTACCTTGGGTGCATCCACAGTCTCCTGGCAGGGAGGAGTAAGGATACTTACGCTGTCACCCTCTGGTTGCAAAGCACCCCTGTGATTCTCAAATGGGTGTTTTATAGATGTGGAACTGAGTTTATAAATGAGGCTGAAGTGATATGAAATGCAAAGTTTCGGCAGCATTGTTAGAAAATAATGTTTTGAGAATGCATTTGATTTGTAATATGGTGGCTTTGTTTAGAGCCAGGAGTTCATCATTTTTCTGATTTCGAAACTGTACCTTCTCTTGCCTTCCCATACGTCATTCCTAATCAAATTTTCACCGATGTTTACCTTTCTAACAGTGACTCATGTTCATTAGTCTGAATGTACCAAGTTGTTTTGCTGCAGTCTGAGTTTGAGGAGAAATTCTTTGGCTTGTTCCATTTATGTTTTGACCTCAGGACAGAGTAAAATTGAAATTTTTCCTCTCTCCCAGCTTGTCAAGAGGCAGAATCAGATCTTGGAATGATCTCTATAGGATTAAAAATAGCTGAAGACCTGAGTGCTGCTGTTGACTATTCATTTATCTGTAACCTTTGTTTGTGTAGAAGGGGCTGGTGCTTGATCCAACAAGTTAATGGTGGAATTTTGATCAACAAAGATTAGAAAACTTATAAACGTTTTCTCTTGTTTAACATAAATGTCCTTCGGTTCCTATTTCATGTGTTATTTGCATTTTTGCTGCTTCCTAGGTCAAGTGATTTTTCATTTTTAGTGTTTAGAATTGTAGGCATTTGTATGGGAGGAAAAGGATATTTATGCATGCTTATGTGGATAAATATGATGAGCGCATATGAAAGTGGGTTTAAATCTTTGCAAACTTTTTTTCTGGTTTAGCAGCATGTCAATTCAAATCATTCTAAAAATGATGTTTTCACTTTATTCATTGTTCCTGGGTTTATATTATTTAAAATAGCTCATTCAATACTGTAATACTCAGGAGTTCCTGAATAATACCAACAGCGACAGAAGTTTTGTTATTTTTTTTTATCTAATTAGTATAAGCATTTCTGATGAATGCTAGAGCACTTCAGTATGAGGTGGACTATCTTAATTCCACTAAATTTTTACTTCAGATCTTACTAATTCTGTAACACATAATTGTGTTTTGTAGGATTAGAGTTTATAGGAAAACCTTTGCAGATAATTTTGGGACCCGAATCTGTTAATATATTCAGATATCACAAGATTTTGAATCTACAGAAATGCTATGTAAATTATATTCTTACCTGAGTAGAGGCAGGTATTCATCGTGAATATCTTTTTTTCTAAAGGTTACTCTGATTATAACATAATTAAGATAAAATTATAAAGAAAATAGGCTTTTTTTTTTTTTTTTTTTTTTTTTTTTTACCAAAAATTGTAATTGGACTTCTTTGTTTAGTATATTTTAACATAATTAATATAAAATTTTAAAGAAAATTGGGTTTTTTTTTTTTTTTTTTTTTTTTTTTCCCAAATATGCTACTTGGACTTCTTTCTTTAGTAGATAGTCCTGCTTTATAAATTCTGGTTTGCTTCTTTTGTGGAGCTGAGGCACTGATTGCATTTTGTTAATGGAATTAGGGTTTTTTTTGACCACTTATTTAACTTTTTTTAAAAGCACCTTTATGCGTTTTTGTGTTCCTTCTGCCTTTGTGTGTAGGCCAGATCTTCCCAGGGAAGAACATTTTCAAGAGGAGCAACTATTTTTTTGTGAAGTTTGCTTCTGTGAGATGTAACCTGGTGGATTCTCAGCCCATAAGTGGGACACCAGCTGATTCCTCTTTTGCAAAAAAAATAAGCACTAATGGAAGTATGTTATTGTTTCCCTCTTCTTTTCATTTTAATAAGTATGCAACTTTCAAAAATGTATGTTGAGTATAAAGTTATTTTTGTGAATAAGTAACTTGTTGGCCTCTTTTAATAGGTTTGGTCTTTTTGTATGGTATAAATTATGAGTTGACAGTTCGAATAGTTCTTTAATATGGCTTGCTGTCTTTGTCTCCTAGAGAACTCTGCTGAAGCGGATTTATGGCTGCTAAATAGTTGTACAGTAAAAAACCCAGCTGAAGACCACTTCAGAAACTCAATTAAGTAAGTTAATACATTTGTTTACAAAATAAAGATGTATTTATCAATGAATTTTGTTTTGTTTTTAGCTTTAAAAGCTTCATATTTTCAATCCAAAAGGAATTTTGGTTTTTAGAGCAGCAAACCAGGATGAGTCTGAATGCTGTAAGGGTGACTTCTCTAGCTAGAATGCATTTGCAAAGTGTGCTGGATAGTATTGGCCACTTGTAAATTGAGGATTATTAGAGGCTTTTGTATTAGTTTTTTTAAAAAATGCTGTTGATCTAAATATTGATCTAAAGTGTATGTTTTTGTTTTTTTTAAGTAGTAGAGTTGTTAGACTGCCACTTTTTCCTCTACTTATATTTATACATAATCAGGCCCTTCTAATTGAAAGTGCAGACTTAAACTAAGTGTTTTACTATACATTTTCTTAAGAGGTGAACTAATTTGTGAATAAACAACCGTAGTCTTCTGAAGAATCTTTTATTTCTCTGTAGCATCTCAGTGATGATGCAGTAAAACACTACAGGGCGGTGATTTCTGCCTCTGACTTCTATAGAAGTATTACTATGGTGAGAATAAATGGAAAACCATATGGTTACAACTGTGTTTTATTTCAGTTTATTTCAGCAAATATATACTGTGATATGTTATTTGTAGATTTTACCTTTAGTAAATAACTGTGATTATTTATGCAATCATTTATTGGGGATATAACCTGGCTGTTTGTAACTCAGAAGTTACTAGCAGTCTGCTAGGGCTGTAACCTGAAGCAGAAAGTTTGCCCACAGTAGGCAGCACAATTTAAGTTTCCTTTGCAGAGGGCTTTAGTTCCTGACTGCTAGAGTTGTATTTGGTGAGAGGAGCTTTTGGGTTTCTTCCTGCTCTTCCACTCCCCACACCTCCCATTCTTCTTCCCAGAATAGTTGCAGTGAGTATGTGGTGACCAACAAATCTGATGACAAGATCTTTTCCATTCCAGTTGTGGCTATCTTTCTACTTTACTAATATGCCAAAATTGATGTGGTGTGGTGCATGTCCTTTACCCAGCAGAATAAAGTTGGTTAAGAAAGAGGGGCTAACTAAAAGCAAATGACCAAAAATATTTCCTTGAACTTTCATGTTTCTGTTGTCATTCCGTTAATGAGCCTGATGTTATTTGTAGCTTTAGTGTCTTGGCTTTTTTTTTTTTTCTTCTTTTGTTTTTTGTTATAATCTTTCTTTTTTGGTCATTCTCTTTTTCTTCTCTTTGAGAGTTATTCCTTTCCTATAGCAGACTTTTTTTTTTTTTTTTTTTGCACTTCCTTATTTTGAAGAAGGACAAGTTGTGTAGTAGTTGTGTAGTAGTTGTATGGACTAGTTCTATATTTGGATTTTGCAATAAGGGGATGATTCAGTTATGAATTTGTCTGAAAACAACAAAATGTTTCTTAAATACACCTTAATTCATTAGAGCAAACTGAAAGTGTGAAATTTGGATCATGCGAAGCTAATTGCCATTGTGTCCTGTCATATTTGTTTGTTTGTAACCATGGAGATTTTGTTTTTCTAAGCTGAGTAACAAGCTGAACAGCACTCAGCCTGTGGGCTGTCAAAGCAAACATTTTAAGTGGAAAAATTAATATGCAGCCCAATAAGATTCTTCTTTCAAATGAAAAATTCTTCAGTCTGAAAGTGTTGCATAGCATTATAAATATGATCATAACATGATGATATTATGAGAATTATTTCCATTCGGCTTATTCTTTAACCCTGCACAAATTGTCCTCATGATGTTCTTCCATGTTTACTTTGACTCTAAATCCCACCATTTCAAACTAGTGGTAGTAATCACACCAGTGGTTGAAGAATGACTGTCCCAGAAACTGATTGCTCCCTAATGCTGCATGCCAATGACTATAGAAGAACTTTTTTTTTTTTTTTTTTTTTTTTTTTTTTTTTTAATACATACACGTCACCCTTTTCGTTGGTGGCTCTGATGTTTTTATAGTAGTACAAGCCCATTGACATCTTAATGTTGGTTACTTTTTGGTTACTTTTTAGAGCTAGTCTGCTGCTGTCCAGCATTGACAAAGTTAAAGGTATTGAGCTGGGGAAAAGATGCAGGGGGCAAAGAGTTACGTGAAGATCATTAACTCTTGGATATAATTGAGAGCTCTTCTTGGGCAAATTTTATTCTCTGGTTAAACTAATGGTGAAGTTACAGTCAGAGGTAGGCAATAGTGATACACAGTGTAATGGAGTGGGTTAAGTGAGTAGAGTTTAAAAACAGTAACATCCTTCAGAAAGGAAGATTGGTTCAAGAATAGTACAAAGTAAAGAATATAAAGTAAATTGGATAAATGAGTTGTGTGGTAGAAGTTATGAAGATTGAAATGACTGTGAAAAGCAAATAGGTGGACACAGAAAAGGAATCTCCTCAAACAATTGCAAAGAAATAAGATAAAAGAAGGAAAATACCCTTAACAAAAGCAGGAGAACTGATGTAAGGAATACCACCGTAAAACAGTCTGTACAGTGGGACTTGGGCATATTGCAATAACTCTGTTTCTCTGTTCCGGGTACTGTTCCAGATAGGATATTGGTCTTAAGGCCTTATGTATTTTAATTGGTCTATCTAAATGCAATTAAGGCAAAAAACATATTTTCCAGAGATCCAAACATAAGGCAAGTTTGATGATTTCAGTGAAAGTCTGAGATATGCATGTGATTTTCAAATGAGGTATACACAGTTTTTTGCTCATTAATTAGGTGATTCTCATGAATCAATCTGTTATGCTTTGACTGTCAGTTTGTGTTTTTGTATTGTATTATTTTAAAAATAGGGATGGGCAGTTCTGACTGCAGTGTGTAACATGTGGGAAAAGAATGTTAAATTTTTGGTAAAGCTTTGAGTCCATGCTAGCAGGAAAAAGTAGCATTTTAAGTTGTACTTGTTAACTAATATTTTAATACATTATATATGGTATTTATATAGAAAATGTTCCTGAAAATGCATGATTCAAGGTGTCATATTGATGTGAATGAGGTTTTTAAAGCCTGTGTCTTAAAGACAGCATGTACTTTATGTGTTTTAGGTGCATTCAGGTAGGTACTTCACCTTATTTGGAGTCAGACAGCTCTGGAAAGGCTGTGGTAGGAGAATGAATGCCAGAAGTCTTTGTAACAGCTGTCAAAGACCTTCACTTATTTTTGAGTTTTCTGGAGGAAAAGGAGTGACGTTTTTTATTCTGTTTATCCTGGAGATATGAATAGACTTTACACTCTGAATAAGTCTTCACATGTCATTCTAAAAGCTGTCAAACATCTCCATAAATATATGCAGAATTTCTGTCTTCTACCACAACTGGTGCTGAGCTTTTTTATCCTGTAGCTCAGTTAATTAGAAATGAAAGCTATTTTATGGAAAGGGGGTTGTTTTCTTTCACATTATTACTTTTAATAGTGGTACATACTTTCTTCTATCAGTTGCTGCATGGTTTCTGTCTGGATTAGTTAACTAAATAAACAGAAATAGATGATCATGTTACTTTAAAAAAAAAAAAGAATCTGTAATAAAGCTTAGCCACATATGTTTTGGATGATTGCATTCCTTGAAATAAAGGCAGCAAAGAGCCTGGGATACTTTCTAACTGAGAGAGTTCTTAAAGGATTGCCTTGCCTTGGAAACCTTACCCTGTTTAGAGTGTTTTTTGTTCAGAATGGGCTTCGTGGTTGAGACAGACACCCAGGATATAACTCTGGTTTGAAGTATTGTAGAATAGCATGAAGTAACACTGAATTGACTTGAAAAATATTTTAAATTACTTGCTTTTAACATTTTACAAAGTAAATTTAATTTGCCCTACAATTTAAATAAATACTTAACCTACAATCTGTATTTGAAAAGTAATCATCCTTTTTCTGCTGTCAGTATTTGATATGATATCCTGTCAGTTTTTGCTTATAGAAGCAAAATTTATATGTATATAGATGTTTTGTAAGCAAATACTATAAGTAAATATTAAAGAATTAAATATATTGTTAATATCTCTTCTAGATAGCCTTTACTGTATTTCTTTTTGTTGAGCCATTGGGCAGTTCTGTGATGACTTGAATGCACAAAGCATTCTTAAAAATAATTTGTCTTTTGAATTAATCTTGGAAAATTCAGAGCTTACTTTCAGTATTGTTCCCACTAAAATAATAAGAAGGATTAGTCCACCATTTGCAGGCTGTATCTCTCCGTAGTCGTCAAGTAATGTTTTCTGTTGTAATTTATTTCTTAAAATATGTTTCCTAAACTGTAGCTGTAAGCATCACAAGGATAAACATTCAATAAGTAAGTTATTAACTTTAACTTTTGTAAACCACAGTAAATCTGTTAAGACTGTTTGAGGAAGAGAATTAAGCAGTGTTCATTACTTCCCTGAGAGCATGTTCTGAAGAGTTTACCTTACTTAAAATAAATAAAATTACTTTGTGCTTTGGTCCCAGAAGTTCCTCTTGTTTCATAGATCTGTTTGTGATCTTGCACTTCATCTTGAATGTTCGTCTTAAATATTGAAACCACTTCTAACAACCTCTGAAAAAAAAAACAAAACTGAAAGAATTAGCTCTATGTTTCTGACTAAGCATCTTCCATCTTCTTTGACCCTTTTCTTTGTATCATTGAAAGTTACAGGTGCATTTAGAGACTTTGGCTTTTCCTAATGAATTTTCATTCTGATTTAAGTAGCCTATAGGAATGCCCTATCTGTCAGTGAAGTAACTAAAAGGAGGACACTTAACTCTGATATGGTTATGCTGTTGAGGAAGTGTTGCAGAATCATAGAATGCTTAAGGTTGGAAGGGATATCTAGAGGACTAGATGAGGACAATCCCCCTGCTTGTCTCGTATAGAAATGAGCTTGCCCAGTATAACTGCCATTGTGTTGTTGTATTTAACAGATACAATTAATATATAGCACGTTTGGGTAAATGTATGTTATTGCACTCACTTTAAATCATGTTCCAGTCTACCTTCATCCCTTTTCTTTCTAATAGCTATGACAGAAGTGTAGCTTGTGATAGAATTGTGAAGGTGATCAGGAGTGAAATAGCACTGCGATGCTTCCAGTTATGTGTTTGCTTCAGTTTTCACAAATTCATGAGTGGATGCTGTGGAGAAGCTCACTCTTAAACTGGAGGAAGCATTAAATACTGCACACCCAACAGAGCACAGAAAAAATCTGGAGAACGGAAGACCTTCTGTTGTTTGAGGAGAATTGGATTAGAGATCATTTAGGCAAACTGGATGCCAACAAGTCCATGGACTGTGATGGGAAGCACCCAGAAGGGCTGAGAGAGCTGGCCAAAGTCACTGCTAGAGAACTATTGCTGGAGGATAGGAGTGATGCCTGAGGTCTAGAAGAAAGTTGATGTTGCTACGGTCTTCAAAAAGGGCGACAAAGAGGACCCAGATATCAAGCCAATCAGCCTCACTTTTGTCCCTGGAAAAGTGATGAGACTGCTCATCCTGAATGTCATCTCTACACGTGTGAAGGATAAGAGGTGATGAGGAGTAGTCAGCATGGCTTCAAAGCTTAACCAGTCTGATAGCCTTCTCTGAGGAGGGTGGTGGGCAGGTTAGGTGAGGGGAGAGCAGTGCATGTTGGCTACCTTGACTTGAGTAAGGCCTCTGACACTGTCTCCCACAATACGTGTTTATAGAATCATTGCATACCTTTATTTGTCTTTCAAGGGGATTTTTTTCTCTGTAAATTGGATTTTGATTATTTATTTTTTAAGTCATATTTTTAAGACTCTTTCAATCCAGTGGTTTAAAAGGATGAGTAAAAGACTTGAAAATTTTCTTTAAACTTTTAAGCAAAACAAAGGCTCGAGCAGAGAGAACAGATGCAAACAACATTCTGTTGCCTATTTACAAATGAAAATAACCCTGGAAGAAGGCTTTTTCTTTCTTTATTTGTTGACATTTGGAAATGCAATTCATGTGATACCCCTTCTCAAATCTAACTGTTACTTCTGTGATCCAAAAAAAAAGAATTCACCACTAAATTAAAACAATTTTACCACTTTCTTTAGAGAAGCTTTAAGTCTTTTGCATTTACTAATGCATTTCCAGCATAAAAATAGATTGTGATTTACCCTTGTTTCTACTGTAAATACTTGTTTATACAGTAAATCTTAAATAGCAAAGTATCTGTGTAAGAGGAAACAAAGTGCCTGTGGAAAAGAAAGTATTTCAGTGCTATTTATTTTACAGAACCTGCTGGCATAAGATGATAATTTTCCACTGCTTTTCTGGGATGAGTGTCATAGTCTTGCTGTTCATTGCATTTTGTAGAGATTGTTAGTTGGTGTGAAATATCTCTGACTGGAAAGTGCTTAATGCGACACCTCGAATATTGTAATTGATTGCTGCAATTTTTTTTTTTTTCCACTGTATTTTGTATATATTGAAGATATCTAGAAAAAAGTTTAATTTTTCTCAAGTTAAAAAAATACTTGTGGAACAAGCTATAATGAGTAGCAGGAAACTTTGTGTTTGAGTCTTTTTTTTTTTTAATAAGAGAAGTTGCCAATAGCATTTCTTTTATTAGTGCAGAACACATTGAAAAATCTCATTTGCTCACCATTATGAGGAATTCCTGTGCTCAGAGATTGAGGAAAAACTCAAGATGTATGCTCTATTCTCTGCAAAAAAGTGTCTTCCCTTAGTTCTGAGAGGAGGTTGTAAATCTGTTTACTAGATTTCTTTTTTCTCCCCAATAACACCTGGAGAGGGATTACAGTCCTGTGACTTCATGAAAACCTTGACTGGGATACATTTATGCACAAGGCTTATGTTCTTACAGCTGAGAGCGACCTGTAAAGATCTCAGCAGGCCCACAGAATGAACCAAAACTGCATTTGAAATTAGGTTCATGGTGTAACATAGCTCATAATTCCATTCTTTCAAGAACAGGCAAAACTAAAACAAACACAAAACAACCACACTCTGTAATCCTTAGTTAGATTTGTGTATTAATTAGGTAGTCAAAAACTTTGAGTACTTGCCTTAAGTTTAATGGGTAAATTGTTTTGTGATTCAGTTTTTTCCTCTTACAAAAATTTCTAGAAAGAAAAGTTTTCTACTAAAGCGAGCGACACTTTTGAGTAACTATGTTCATTCATATGGCAAAACACTTCAGTTTATGTTTATGTTTGTTTTGCTTGTTACATTTATTAAGCCCAGTTTACATTTATATAACTCAGTTTCACTGGGCTATAGTCTGAAACATAAAAATAGGTGTCAAGCTCTCTAGTTTACAAATGATGCAGAAGGTATTTTTTTTGCTTAGAAAAAAATCATTTAACTGGAGGTCTTTATTAAGAACTTACTGATCTGGAACCTTTCAGCTATACTGTAGGGAAGGTTGCGGTTGAGGTGTTTTGGAGAGTGTGAAAGACAAACAAGAGCAGGGTGCTTCTCAGGCCAGGTGAAACAAGGCATGGAGAGATGACGATCAACCATGTCTCTTCTTGTGGTTGCGAGGTGCGTAATTGTTTGTCACTTTAAGCTTTCTCACGTGATCATAATGAAGAGCAAAATATTTAGAACATGAAATCCGTGAAGCGTATATAGTTAAAATTTTAGTAACTGATTCTTGTACATAGGTTATTGCAGCTTGAAAGCAAACGGATTAAAACAAGTCCACTCCACAGTGGCTAGATTCACTTAAATGATTTTACAGGTAAAGTAAGAAATGGCCACTGATGAACAAGAAACTGGAGCCATGTGTTAGAGTGTTAGACTTCTTATTTTTTTAACTTTGAGAATATTGTCATGTGTGCTTTTTTGTGTGTTTATTTGGTGGAACAGTTTTAGGAGAAGTATTCTGTGACTCAGAACTACTTGTTTTAGAAATACTTTTCTGTTTGATTCTAGAGCTTTCCCTTTTTTTCTTATACCCATTCTACTAAAAAAGAGCATGTAAAATGCTGCTTGAGGTAAAATTGTAAAACGTAGGGAATACCTTAAAAGCAATCAAGAAAAGCTATCTTGAACCATGTCTACCCTTGTGTAATAGTTAAGATACAAGAGTTGTGAATTACTTATAGTTAAAGGGCTATATTTTGCAAAGGACATCTGCAGAATCGTGAGTCCTAAAACTGGGTGAACTTTAGTTTAATATTGAACAAGGTAAAAACCACTACAAGAATAGGGCCTGTTATAATCAAATTTTAAACAGTATTCTGGAAAAAAATTTTGACTTTAACATGAACACTTTTGGGTTGATTTTAAGTACTCAGGTAATTGATGAGTTAATGAGCTTTGGGCGGTTGAATAGCACTGTGGCCTTAGTTCATTGTACATTAAGCCTTGAATACTTAATATACAAAAAAGGCTACATTAGATTTTAGATATCCTTTATCCTCCTGACAGGTCGTTAGGGATTGATGTATTTTTATTTGATATTTGTTAAAAAGAAAAATACCTGGGCATGAGGACAGCCCTGTTTCATGACTTCATGTGTTTTTATTTGAACTTTTGATTTGACTGCTGTTGTTGAGCTTAGCTATGTAGGCCCTTGATGTGCTAGTGTGTTACAAATGTCATTTACAGGCACTGAATTTTGGAGAAGTTTGTTACTGTACATATGAACTTCTCTTTGACAACAAATGCAGGTCTATCACAGTTCAGTGCTATGGGTAAACAAAGCAGGCTACTGATTTGGGAAGGACAAATCTCTGTGCTTTATGCAGTAAGACTTCTACCCATCCCCTTATCACTCAAAATGAGCATGGGACTATACTGTAAATTCTTATTTTAATGTTTTAGAACAAGAACTAACTTGCATGAATATACAGCCATTTGAAGGCTGTTTTAAGATGAGCCTTTTCTTCCTTCCCCTTTTGCTGTAGTTTATTAGAGTAGCATAATTTTATGAATCCTCTGCGACCAAACAAGTTTAACAAATTCAGCAAAAGTAAATTTTTCTCCATATGTTTGCTTCTGGGACACAAAGTTTTTGTTTTGTAGTGCTGACTACTCCTTTTTTTCTAGACCGTGTTTAGATTTAGTAGAAACAATGAAGAAGATTCATGTACTATTTTGAGCTAAAAGTTTCAGGTTTGTTATGTTGCTTAATTGGAGAGGATTTCCAAGAAGAGGCTTTCTGGGAGAGGGGAATAGGTTGGCAAAAGTGTGCTTGCCCTTGTATTGTTGGCATTTACACAAAATGCAAGTTAAAACCTGCTAGGAATTGTTTTAGCAGGATAAAATGATCTCCCTTCACCAAAAAGATCTTAATTTTACTATGCTGGTGCTTAGAGCTTCTTCCACCCCTCCCAAATAAAATCTCATTCCAGATTAGTAGCTTAACCGCTGATTTGCCTTCACTGCTTAGAATGTTTTCTGTTCATCATTAAAAAACAGGCCCTGAAATGGAAAAAACAAGTCTTGTTTGCCTGGAGCATGGTATGGATAAAACTAAAGTCTGCTGCTGCGTGTGTTAATGCAAGTAGTGTAAATGGTGGAATAGAATGAGCATATTAGTAATGACCCTTTTGGAACTTTTGAGTTATACATTAATAAGATAATGAAGGATTACTGAAAAAGGATCAGTTTGAGATGTACCTTGCATTTTTTTTGCCACTTCAAACAGTAGGGTAGATCTACTTTCTTTTCTTCTGAAAAAAATGAGATTTCTCCAAGCAGAACAAGGCCAACAATCTATAGCTCTAACAGACATTTCTAGATTGCACTTAATTTGACGATGTGCAGTTCAGTGCTCTTCCTACCTCTTCCACCTGACATTCTCTGCCATTGAGTCATGGGCTTTTCTATTTTTCTTCTCTCTCGGGACCGGAGTCAATTGGTGCTATCACTGAACACTGCGTATGAAACTAAGACATTTTAGACTTAACTGAAGCAGAAAAGCCATGTTGAAAAAGGGCATAATGCTGTCTGAATATCATGGAAATGAAATGGGACAGAATTGGGATTGGGCTCTATTGGTTTGCTTTACTGGCATTCAGGAACTAGGGTTGTAAGAGGTTTGGCTTTGGCATTGCTTGCTTGTTTGGTTTTCTATATGTCTATCTAGTAGATAAGAACATTTTCAACAAGCTATTAACTAAGAGAATAGCAATTTGATCTTGTTTCCCCTTTAAAAAGGATTTTTGGTTCCAACAAGTCTCATGTTTTACTTTCCAAATGGGACAAGTGTTCAAAATAAAAATTTCTGCACTAGATGGTGGAATAGGATTATAATACTAAAATTGGTGGTTTGCTAATTTGAAGTTCAAGAAGGCTGTTGCTGGGTGGGGGTTTTGTTTCTTTGTCTGTAATTTTTTCTTCCCAGGAGCTATTTCTTGCTAGTGTTAAGATGTGTTATATGAACTTCATAAAAATCAGTGGTTTGCATATTATGGGACACTTTTTTAATACTAACAGGTGCTTTGTTTTTACCAATTCAAGCCAGAGGAGTTGAGCAGAACAGGTTAATGTCTTGAGTGCTCAGAGCAGGTGGTTGGTAGCTTTGCATATTTATCAAGTTGAATGCGTGTTGGCTGCTGTCCTAGCAGGCCTGAGTTTAACTCGGCACAGAGCAGGGGGAAGCATGCTGGGACTTGCTGTAGCGAGTTTAATGCAGAAGTCCACACGATCTAAACTTGTCCTTGCCAACGAGTGTGTTTTCTGTTTGTTCTGGGTTCAAAAGACCATCTACTAGTACTTAATGAGTGTTTGTCCTAAAACAGAAAATGCTTGCTTCGCTGGGTGTGCTTAAGCAGGAAAAGCCTCCTCTTTCATAGTCCTGCAGGTGTCTTGGGGCTCTGTTCGAAGCGAGCCTGGGAAGGGTAAAAATATGTCGGGGAGTTTTTTTTTTTTTTTTTTAATTTTTTTTCTCTTCCATTCAAAAAAACGCTTGCTTCGTGCATAATATTTTATTTTAATTGGTGTGTCATTGTCTGATGCCGTAGTAATTGCTGTGATACAATGAGATTGTAGTTTGATATATTTAGTCAAGGAGTCAGTGAAATACTGTAGTCAGTGTTGGGTGTTGAATACCTCAGCTGCTGTCCTGTCCCCTGGGTGCTCTTCTTGCATAAGGGACACAAGCATCCTCTAATGATGATAATTGACTTCATAATGATAATGAATGTTAATGTCTGATAACTGCTTATAACAGGGTGAAAAATAAACCTTTTTTCATATATTGGTCTTGCAGCTGTGTACACATTTACTCTAAACAGGAAAAGGCTGTTGTCTTTCTTGCCCATATTGTAGTTTATTAGTATGATCTCAAGGGACATTTAGTATTGAAGATAGTTCGTGTGCTTTTTTGTTGTGTTTTTGTTGTTGTTGAGAAGGACAGTGTTAAATAAAACTGTTGAAAAGGTAGCAGAATTATTTGTTGAAGCAGTCTGTGATTACTACTTATCATAATGCTTAGTATAAAAAAAATTAATATCTCCAGTTTTTATTTCATCTTTTCTGTATGTGTTTTCTTTATAAGAACAATATCCTTAATGCAGTCCGTTTCTGTAACCGACTTTTAACTTGTTTTCACTTGCTTTATGCCATGTCCTAGACAAGCAAATTTTGTCTGTTTGTGGAGCTGTTGACAGTAATACCTATAAAAAAAAAAAAGTCGTGAGTTTTATTTAGTCAAAAAAGATGCAAATATGTTTGTATTTTAACTACATTTTAAACTTCTTTTTCAGATTATTTGCAAAATATACGTGTGTCATGTTTAACATGAAACCTGAATCAATGTGTGTAACTTTCCTATACAAGGAAAGCAGCAGAAAATGAAATTTTGACTTCAGGTGCTTCTTAATATCAGGCCCTATTGCTTTGAGCTTTGTTATCAGGCCTTCTTGAAGCTATTCTTCCTTAGACTTCTTCCTTGTATACTTTATTGCTTGATATTAGTAGAAGGTCTCCTGTTTAGCTGGCATTGGGCACATTTGCTAGTTTAATTAGGTGCACTGTGTTGGAGTTAGCCAGCACAGACATTTGATCCAGGGAGCTCTCTGAAACTAAAGGCCATAAAATTCAAGGATCTGTGAAAAGTAAATTATGATAGCTGAGCTTTTATGTGGGAAATGGAAACTATTGTTATTTTTATTTATATGCTTGTGAAAGTCATGCGACCTCTTATGGTCCTTTTGCATTTGCACTTGTACGTTTGTGGATGGATACCTGTATAAAAACATTATAGGAAACAGGTGAAATATGTGCATTTTCATAGGCATTGTTTTGATTTTCCTTCCGCTATTCAGCAGAATTACTTCTCACTTGAACTAATATACACCCAATATTTAGTGAAACACAAATTTCAGAATGTAAGAGGATTCATCATTCATTGTCAGTCAGAATACTGAAATCCTATGTTTTCCTTTTTTTCTTTTTTTTTGAAATATGGATAAAACAGTCTCACCGTGGGTTGAGGTGTTCATTGATAGTTCAGCAACATGACCAGTTATCCAAGAAGGGGCTTAACTCATCTTGCACACAGTTTGATAGCATGTCTGATTTTCCTAAGATATTCTTTCAAGTCACAGGCAACAATTGGAGGGTAGGGGTGAGGGGAGAACAGTTAATGTTGTCTCTTAATGTTATTTTTATGGAAATCGAAAAAGATTCCTAGGATTTATTATGGCAATCCTATGGAGCCATGAAGGTAGGAGCTTCTTGACATGAATTAAATTCTGATCTCTAAAGATTCAGAAGACAAGAAGACCATACCGGAGGCATTAAGGAAGAAAGAAAACATATCTGTCAGTCTCATGTTCTTAATATGTAGAGGTTTTTTTTTCCATAATATAATATTTGAATTGACAGCTTAATTTTCACTGGCTTTATTTCTCTGTTCCACTAGCTGATGTGCTCATGAGTGAGGGGATTGTTTGCTTCAAATTTGAAATATATCGTTTTCCAGTGTTTATGGCATAATAAGAATTAAATACAGTGTTAAAATAACTCTTAGGCAACGTGTTTTCTAAGTCAACAATTTGCAGTTTTATAGCAACCAGTGCGTGTTCTTCAGTTTGTGGTTTCCATTGCTGTTTCAAGAAAAGATATCAGTTAAACATGTTTGTTGCAAAATTTTTAAGCTAAGCTGTTGTGAAAAGCAACTCGACTGGGGGCAGGATGTTTAATTCACACCAGGCAAGTATTAGGTACTCTGGGGCCGCCCCGCTCTGCTGATGCCTGGATTGAATTCCTTGTGCCTGCCACTGTGCAGCCACATGCCACGCCGACGTAGTTGTGTTCTAAGAAACTCGTCAGTGAGTGCGTTTTTATGGACCAGATGAGCTGCAACCGACTTCCTCCAAAGTTCTAAATTATATTACTTACATGAAGAGGTTTCCAGCTGGAGTCTGTTGCTTGGGGCAGTATTTCCATGGGAGGAGAGGGAGAACAGATCGAGTTGCGGCATTGCTCCCCGCTCCCCGCAGCCGGTACCGCGTGTGGCGCCGCCATCTGCCCCGCAGCCTGTACTGCTCGGCGGCTGCAGGAGCAGGTGGCCGCTTACGGGGCGCAGCTTTGTTTTGCTCTCCGCAAATGTCTCGAGTTTTGGACCATGTAACATCTTCCTGTCCTGCCCTTATCTCCCCCTCCACCGGGACGAGCCACCAGAGTGGTGCAGCTTTTGTGCTCTTTGGGTAACCTTTGCTGACTCTCAGGAGGATTTGAGGCATCTGCTCCAGATGCTCGAAGCAGGATTAGGAAATGGTTGCAGCAACACGTATGGGTCTCATTCGCTTCTTCAATGCTGAGCTGTAGCACTTTTCCCCCTACTTACTCCTGGTTTCTGATTTTAAGCTGTTTATAGTAGGGAGAGACAAACCCTCTCAATGGGATGATTTTCTTTACCCTACTTTGCCTCACTTGAATTATGAGAACCTTCTAGTATGTTTTAAGATTATCCTTTTTTTGCAATTTCAAGATCTTAAGCTGCACAACAGGGTTATGTTACCGACCCACAGGAAATTTCTTACTTATATATCTGTGGCGGTGTGTATATGTTTGTATATATATATATATATTTTTGTGTGTGTGTGTGCACATGCATATATATTGGTGTGTGTGTGTGTATGCAAGAATGTGTTTTTTTAAGGAATCACAGATTATCTCTTGTAATTGGTCATATGCACTGAGACATTGAGGCAACTCATAAAAATTAGTAAAGACTTTATTCAGCTGCACAGGGATTCAGTCTCCATTGCTCTGCCAGTGTAGGGTTTGCTTTTCTTTTAGAGACTGTGCTCATTTACTTTGCACTGTTGGTGTGTGGAGGCTGCCTGCCATTACATTGAGTATTTTTTCATAGCTAAGGGATGACCATAAGGGAAGACTGCATGTCTTCGTGCTTGCCATAATGCCACCAAAATGTTTTTGCTCTTCATTTTGGATTGTCTGTGACAATTATGGACTTACTTTCATGGTACTGGAGTTGTGTTGAGCTCTCTTGCTCTCTCTCTCCAGTGCTCAGGACTCACTGTAACTTCCATCCCAGGGCAAAAGGTATGAAAGGGAGTCAAAGAATCTCTCATCCCTTTGTTTCTTGCCTGTGAACAGGGAATATGCTCCTGCCAAGAGATATCACAGATTCTCCTCCTTGACTTTGTGGACAGTGTTTGCTTACATGTACGAGACCATCTGTACATGCCTGCGTGCTATGTAAGTAAATACCCTGGGTGCTACATAGGCAAAGCTTTATTTTTTTCTTAAGCAGCTGTGCTGTGGTGTCATACTTTGGATGGGTCAGTTTTACTTTACTCATACAATTATGTTACCAAATCTTGAGAGAGGAATTAGGTGTTTACCTGAAAGTTTAGTTCCTATTCTGTTCCCTTATTCTGTTGATGAAGCTTTTATTACTCCTTATCTCTCTGCACGCGCCCAGGTATAAACAAGTGAGAACTGGGAGGTACTCGGGCAAAAAGAAATGTTAGTTTTGCGATTAGTAATGCCAATGGCTTGTTCTGAAATTCCCATGAAATGAAAATTTCAGTTGCTTCGCCCTGTCCCATACCAGTGACTAGTCAGGTAGTGCCATAGATTTGTATGTTTCCCAAGAAACATCACTCACCTTATGTGCTTTAAATGGCAAAGATCTGGTTACGTTTAGAGTAGCTATATCTTAAACCTTTTAACATATCCATGGGCTGAAGCCTGGATGTATAAGAAATGTAGACTTGGCTTGTAAAAGGAAAATTGTGTATTGGTATGTGAGTGTATACAGAAAAGGGACATGACAAATCTTCACTGCAAACTGGTCTTTCAGACTGTTATGTTCCTCACAGTGTCTGCTTTTGAGAGAGGGATTGGTCATGAAACTTTTCTTTAGGTATATAATTTCACTTTATTTTTGAACAATACACTAGTCTAAGAAATCACAATGCAATAGTGCAGCAGAGCTTAATGACAGATCTTATAAGAGAAAGTAATTTTATTTTAAACCAAAACTGAATCTACTCAAACAGTTTCTCTCTTGCATACTCTCAAGCAAAATGACAAGAGTCCAAGTGCTCAGGTGCCATGATGTGTGTTTTGCAGAGATCTGTTCAGACTTCATGGGGTGAAATGGAGAACATCTCCTTCCTTCTTAGATTGGTGACCATCTGCTCATATTCAAAGTGCCTTTTGCATTCTGAAGAGTAGCTAACAGATCAGGATCTTTTTGTTTTTCTTTTCCTGTGCCATCTCTCCAAGCATTAAGATCAACTTGATGTTTTGTTGTCTTTTCCGGAATGTCTTAGAACTTCAACTGTGTTCTTCATCTTTCTGCCATCATTTCTTGGTAGCTTGAGCTTTTGCTTTAGTGTGGATGTAGACTTTATGTCATTACAACCTGTCTCTTGTTTTCCCTTCCTGGTATGTTGAGAAGCTGCATATAGTTGTGCTATGGTCCTAATAACCCGCTAATTTGTGTGCTGTCAACACTTACTGTTCTTAGGTCCCTTCATCTGCTGCCTCTTCTCAAGCTCCTGCACTCATGCAATCCCATACATGCACTAGTCATGCTAATCTTAGCATTTTTATTGCAGAGTTCAACAACTGGCTGTAGTAAGTAAATGCTCGACTAATACTTGGTGTGTTTTAACTTTTATATAAATGGATTTTTATAACTGCATACAGTTATATAACTGTATTATAACTGTATTCTCTATTAATTAAAAAAGTCTTTTGTGAATCAAAGAGATATTTTCTACAGTTTAGGCTACTTCTGAGTTAGAATATAGAAATCAGTTAATTCACTGCATTTACTTAGTCAAGACTCTTGTTTTTGTGGAATACCATCATTTTCAAATTTTTCTGTAGCTGATCCTCTCAGTTTCTAGAATTGAGATAAAATCCAAGGTAACCTTTTTGTCAGTTCAATCAGCACTGGCTGATGGCAGATATCTTGCAAGATAGTTTTTAGAGCTGTGTTTTAGAAGAGAAACTGTTATCTGGTAGTTGTATAGAGTCCACAAAGAATCAGTAAGTCAGTGGAATCTTATATTCAGCATTTCCTATCATCCTGTTTACCTTTAATGATAAACTATTGCTACTGCCATAAGATTAATTTCGGAATAACATTCTGGTATTTTCTCATTCTTTTTCAAAAATGTCAACAAGCAAAACTCATTATTTTTGTTTGGGAGTAATGAGTAATGCCTTCGAATCAAATCCCATTGGGTTTGTCTTTGAGGCTTCTATTATTAAATTCTGCTCGCTGTCTTCTCCTTCTAATACTTAGAAACTGAAGAGGAAGAAAAAAAAGTAAATTTTATCTTTTTGTCTTTTTCCTCTTGTAATTCTATTGGAGTTATTCATCCTTCTACTTCTGCTTAAAATTCTATGTTTCCTGATGAGTGTCATAATTTTGAAATTAAAGGTGCCTCTGGCACTTTCATGACACCCCATGTTGCTCTGGGGTCACCAGGTGCTCTCCCTTTCCCTGCTTAGGCCAACCGTTACGCTTTCATCCTGTATGTTTTCACCTCCTCTGGCTAAAATCGACATCAGTAGAGCTATTTTTTAGGATGTCTTTGCAGATGGAAAGACAAGTGTGTGTGTGTGTTATCTGAGGCTACTCAACTCCAGCGTGGTAGCAGAGAAGATGCGCGTGCCTGTGTTTTTATGTCCCCAAAATTATAGGAGACAGATGCTGAAATTAAGCCACTGTGTTCAATTAAAACAGCGTCTGCAGATGAGCAGTTCCACATCTGCTTCTACCATTCCTACCAAGCTTTTTCGCAAGTCATGCTCTCTTTCAGCCTGGGTAACCTGTCCTTGTGACTGAGCAGAAGGCTGAGAATGTGCGAAGTTAAATGGCAACTGCATGGGATGTAACTGAATATCCAAATGTGGTTTCTGATATTTTGTTTCTCAGTGTTCTCAAGGTTTTAGCAAGGTACTGTGCAGTGGGTAATGGGGGAGACTTGGTTAAATTTGGGTTGTAGAGAATGGATATGCTGAATGATTAAGAGGAGAGTTCTTAAATAACTTACGGTCAAAGCTTTCTGTGTTGTTTAAACAATTTGCTTTGCTTTACATTCTTGAGCTATTTATCTGTTTCTTTAAAGTGGATTGAAAAGAAACATTTTTTCATTTATCCTTCTATAGTTTGCATACTTGTGTTAAATTATTTTGTTCATAGATATGAGCCTCTGTGCAGATTGGCAAGCTAAATATGTGCAACTGGAAATTCCAACTCAAGTTATTTATCAATCACTTCTATGCTGTTCTTGCCTGTCTTGCTTATTTGAGCTAGGATAAGTCCTGAGGAGCTCACATCCTGCTCCATTTTGTGCGTTGTGCCTTATTCCATGAGACCTGCAAAATCATAATTCTGGCTGTTATCAGTATGAAATGCAAAGTTTTATTTTGAACATAGCCTTCCCTTTCAAAAAGAAAACAATACTTGGGAGAGAATTAAAGTAGTTTCCCATTGTGCTGTCTCTGACTGCCTTACAAAACTATGTTTTGAGGTGATAGGAGTCCCCACAGGAAAACAAACAAACAATCCCCTCAAAACATAGATATGTCAGTGATTATGATTATCATTTTGTTATGGCAATTTCCAGAGGAAGTCATGTATGAGTCATAAATTACAGGTGGTTGAATACTCAAAATATTTTCCCATAAACACATGTACACTTTCTGTTGGTTGGGGGTTGCCACATTGAAAGATCCTTGCTTGACTCCTAAAATAGAAGAAAAAAAATTCTACTCAAAAATAGTAGGGATATTGGTAAGGTATATAACATTCACTCTAGAAAGTACTAAAACCATGTTCTGCAACTGAATCAAACTTGTTAATGTTTGTTCATCTAAGCTTAGATATTATCAGTATCTGAATGTCTCTAATGAGATTTCTTGCTATTTAACTGCCACTATCTTATTTGCTCGCTTATTGGAAAAAAAAATATTCAATTAGTATGTTTGTTTTATAATAAAGACATGCAAAATTACAGAATTTTTAGCTTTTATGCAAGACTTCAAAAATCCTGATTCAATCACTTATTAGGAAGCCTGCTAAGTTTTGATATGAAATCAGTTGCTGATTTAAGTGGTCTCGAGGGCTAAAATTCTTTTATGTAACAACTTTGTTTCCAGAGCTTAGAACTCAGCTCCACTCTCAAGATAAAATCTCCCAGAAGGCATAAACGTGAAAGTTTCAGCACAGACGTTTTACATTCGTATGGTTGTTATGAATTCAGAAACATTAGCCAAAGTAATCTAAACTGTTTTGTCAGATTAAAAGCAGAAATTATTTCTATTTAGTAGAAGGTGAAATAAGCACCCTTGCTAAAAACATTTAGCTCATATCAGCATGTTAGGTGTCAGGTGATCACAGGGGATAGATTTATGTAGGAAATGTCAGATGTCTATTGCTTGCAGAGTTTTTTACTGACATTGAGTTGTTGTTTTTCTTTTTTAAAAGCAATTTTAAAACATGAATTTTAGAAGAAATCTGAAGCAGATTGCAATAATGACTTCTGTTGATACTGGTTATTTTGAAAAGTATCACATTTTATTTTATTTCATTTTAAAGCTTATGTCCTTCCTTATATTATTTGCAGAAAAGAGGGTAGACTTTCTTCTTTTATGTAGTCGCTAAGCGATAGACGTGGCAGTCTTCAATGTCCATGTTAAAATTACTAGGGTTTTCCTCAGTTCATCCAACCAGCTCTTTAGTCTTTCTTAAAATTCCTTAGTATAACTTAATGAAGAAGAAAACTTGTTGGCAGAATTGAAGGGCTAAGTTCACCTTGTGAGCCTTCACATCCCAAGTTCTAGGTAGTCTAATAATTTCAAACTTTAAGCTTTCATCAGTATCTTTCTCTGCAGAGCTTTGACTTTGTGTCGCTTACTTTCCCCTGTATGTAAATACTGAATCCGAAAAATAAAATATTAAGAAATGAGGCATTAGAATGAAGAAAGCCTATGCAACCTTTAAAAAAAAAAAAAAAAAACCTTTTGGTAGTTTTTATTAAATCGTTGCATCATGCTTTTCCTTTCCAGAAGGTTACTGCTTCATTCAGTGTACAGCACCGTGGTGAACAGCTAATTATTCAGGACTTTGATACAATTTTTATTATGCATTCTGGGGTACTGTTAATTAACACTTCTTAAAACTTGCAAACCCTGCTTCAAGGGCAGATTTATTTGTTTCTTTATGGCTTTTCTGTGTTTCTCAGCACTATAATACGCAATATAATACACAAATGGATAATTTATTTTTATTGAATTCTGTGGTCAGAGCTTCATGGTATTCCATTTTTCTGAATTACAGCTGAAACTTAGAAAGTGGGAGTATCTGCAGACTTGCAGATACCCCCCTTGTGTATCTCAGAAGGGCTTGATCCTTCTGGAAACTTAGCTATGGCTGTAAACTTCCATGTTCAGTAACTCCTGGAGAAGGCTGCTTTTGATGGCGCAGATCAGATATGCAGTATAAGAGTCAGATATTCCCAAAGAAAGGAAGGTGAAATGAAATCTAAGTAAATATCTTCATAGAAATGTAGAGGAAATTTGGAGCAGAAACAGAAGAAAAATCTATTCTTCAGCAATTAGGTTCAATAAAATAAAACTGTAAGGCAAATGATGGCAAAAAAAAGTAAATTCGCTGTTAATATTTTGCTAGCTTAGGCTTAGACTTATTTTATTTAGTGAGCTCCAAGGTTTTTTAGGCCAATTGCAGAAGGTGTCTCTGATCAAAAAGCAGCTGGATGTGTCATTCTAGCCGGTACCTCCTTCAAGCAGATGTCACGCTGAGCAGTGCAGAGACTGGACACGTTCCCTCCAGCCTCCTCCAGCCCAGTGAATTTTGAACCAAACTGCTTGACAGGTGGTGTAGGAAGATGATCATAGTTACGTGCTTTCCTGCAGATGGAGGTACAGTTACCAGATATACTTTATTTACCAACTGTTAATGGTTTCTTAGGGAAATAATTCTGAGCCTTCTGGCCTGGAGTTTCATAACTGAGTGGACTAGCTAACGCTCAGCAAATTGGATTTGTAAACGCAGAGTTCACTGTGACTGAGTAATAGGCCGGCTAATTCTTGTTGCTCAATAACTACTTTAACCACAGTGATTTTTAGTGTGCCGACAGAGCTAATTGCTGTGGCTCCTCCTGGTTTACAAAATGGTTAAGAACGCCTAACTAGTTTTTGTTTTCTCCTTGAACTTTTAAAAACCATTATATTATTTTAAGAATGACATAGGGTAAAACTTGATATTGCTGCAACTTTTTAAACTGAGCTGACAACTCTGGCTCAGTTTTAATCAGAAAAACTGCCTACTTCTCTCTGCATTTATCCCATTAGTTATAAGTACAACATTTAATGCTTTTTGGTCTTTTTCTGCTTCATTTACATGTATGTGTCGAAGGCTCACTGATCTCAAACAATGAAAGAAATCTATCTCATCTTTCAGAAGTTAAAGTTTAAACAGAGAAGATTAACTGTGTGCAGACCGGCTGAAACAAAGGAGTTTTTCTGAGCTTTGCACCTGTCAAGGACTGCAAATAATCACTGCTCGAAAGGAAAACCCAAAATGTTAGCTGTGCAGCAGCTGCCACACTTGGCTTCTCAGGTGGGTTCAGGTACCTGGGCCAGGCAGCTTGAGGAACATGGAGCTTTTGGTGTGCAAATTTGAGGTTTATTTTAGTGGACAGAAAAAGCATGGGATCCAGGCATGCTGTTTTCCCTTGGAGAGTGTAGCCAAGCATACTGCAGAAAGGATTTTTGCTCAAGTCGAGTAGGGAAGGAGCTTCTGTCCTCACTGCAGTTTGACTTGTACGATGCTCAAAGAAGTTTTCCAGACATCTTGACTGGTCTAATCAAAGAGTGTTCCCTCGCAGACCCCCTCCTTGTTTACATCTTTATCTAAAAATGTAGTCTCCCACCGCAGAAATGAGGTAAGTTATGAAAATTACAAATTGTCTTGCTATCATGTAGCGGGAAGCAGAAAACAGTTTGACCAGTAGTCTTTCTAGATATAAGTCGACTCCTGTGTTTTTGGTGAGAGTCTCTAGGCATGTGGCGCCATGTTGCTGGGAGTCTGTTATTCTGCAGTTTGGACAGAGGCTGGGGGGGGGGGGGGGGGGGGGGGGGGG
>JAWLRI010000010.1:1413937-1424905 GCA_034781795.1 Crypturellus tataupa | reverse complement strand
CCCCCCCCCCCCCCCCCCCCCCCCAAAAAAAAAAAAAAAAAAAAAAAAGCATAGGCACTGGAATTTGCATGCATCGAGCAACCATTTTGCCGGTAGAAAGGCTTGAGTGATTTCCAGAAGTTCTCTGTTCTCTGTCAGTTTGAGAACCAGAAGTTGCAATACATATGGAATTTCTTACTGTCTTACCTTGGAAAGTCTTAATTTTTAGCATGGACAGAAAAGCATGGATGGACATTCAATTTTTAGGATGGACAGCAGAAGCTCCTGGAGTTCAGGAAACGTGACCCACCTCAGGCAGAATAGCCCCGTGCAGCAGAATGGACTGGGTCTCTGCACAGCAGCAGCCAAAAACAGCTGGGAGCCAGCAGTGAGCCTTTGCAGCAGTGAAGGCCAACTGCACGCGAGGCTGCATTAGCAGAAGCCTAACCAGCAAGCTGACGGGAGCGATTATATCCTTCATGGCTGTATGTGAGAGCGCAGCTGGAAAATTGCATCCAGTTTTGGACTCCTGAAGACAAAACATATCTCAAAACACTGGAGAGAGCCGAGCAAATGGTCACTGAGATAATCAGAAGGCTGGAGATGATGATGTAAAAGGAGAAGATGAGACATCTGGGTTTGTTCAGGCTGGAGAAGGCAAAGGGAAGATCTGCCTTATGAGTAGCTTGAATTCTCTCAGAGGAGCATCTTCCAGCAAAACAGTAATCTTGCAGCAAAATCTTGTTGCTGCAGTATGAACGCTGGAGGCAATTATCTTATTGCACTAAGGGAATTTCTGACTGGTTATAAGAGAAGAAAGAATGGCTACAGTGAGAATACTTTAGTAGTAAAAACGGGTAACCCAGAGAGTTTGCAGAGTCTCCAATCTTGGATATACTCAAAACTCATCTGGGCAGCTTTGAAGTTAGCCTCACTTGCAGCAGGGATTTGAACAAAATGGCCTCTAGAGCCCCCCTCCAACTTAATTTTTTTGCGTGTTTCTCTATAGTTGGCTTGTTAATGGAGAATTCTTGAGAGCTTCTTTTTCTAAGACTGCATTAGACTTTCCTGTGTCACTAAACATAAAAACTTTGTCTCTGAGGACAGAAGAGTATGTGCCAATCTAGCTATGGAGCATGTGGATTTTGTGGGTCCTTTCAAGCTATTTTAAGGGGGAATAATGCAGTTGACTGAGAAGGAGAGGGGTTTTTGGTTTGTTTTTCCTGGTGTGAGAGAGCAGAGCCAAGAAGAGCAATGCTCGTATGAATAACAAATACTGTCTATGGCAGATTGGTTGTTTGCTTGCACTTCTTGTCTGAAATACTGCTGTGCCCTTGTTTATTTTTGTTCTAAAGTCCAGATGTTTGTAAATATTGTCCTTTTCTTAGGAAGGGAGGGTGGTAGGTAAAGGCATAGACTCTTGCCAGTGCCCTAGGGCCAGGGTGCAGTGTTGGTATTGCTGGCAAGGAGGCACTATGGTAAAATCGAAAGAAGTGAAGCAAAAAGCAAGGAGTGGGATCAGTAAATAACATAATTGCTGTTCTGAGACATTTTCTTCCTGGAAGTGTAATTTCTAAAATGGAATTATATAATCCTTTCTAAATAACTGTGAATTTCAAAGAAGTCAACTAACTACAGCTTTTTGATTTTTTTTGTTATCTTAAATGTTGGAGTGCTTTCCATCTTTGTATCAGGAAGAGACAGTAGTAGCTCCAAGATGGGCAAGTGGAATATATAATACATCCCTAACCTTTTCTAGGTTATTTCTGCCTAAGGAGCAGAGAGTCCTTTCTAAAGTGCTGCCTCTTCTGTAGGAATTATTGTGCCATGCTGTGTTACATGGATTTTGATCTGGAGTTGCCAACAGGTTTAGCCCCTCGAGATATTTTTGGTTTGCCTTGTGTTCCTTTGAATACTTGTTCTGCTTGATTTTGTCTTCTCCTGTTATTCTCTGTTTCTGTGGGTCACACCTGTAACATTTCTGGAAAAATCAATTTTTTTTCTGAGTAGGAGCATGATACTTGTCTGCATCAACTGTTTGAAATCTCATAGGTTGATAATCTTCTAATTTGTATTTTTCCAATAGATCCTTGAGAATCTGCTTTTTCTTCCTTGTGCTGTCAAAATACTTGTGGTTATGATTCAGATCTGAAAGGTGCAGTGGGAAAAGGTTTAGCAGACAGTGAGGGGGCCTTGTGTTGGCCCAACAAGGGAGAAAGGTGAACACTACTGAGCTTAATCGAGTCTTAATAAATGAGAAATTGAGATTCCTTTTTTCTTTCTTTCTTTTTTTAATCAAATAAGGGACTGTAGTGTTATGTTTAATCCTTGTGTATCTCCAAAGCCTTTCAGTATTGTCTCAAATTACTGTATTGACTATTAGTATTGAATCCTGTGTTACAGATTGATATAAGGTAGAGATTTACGCAGGAACAGCTTTAATTTATCTGTTCACTCTCAATTTTTCTATTAAAAATAAGACTTAAAAAGAAGAAAGTTGGTGTGTGCTTGTGTATTCAGCCCTCAAGGCCAGGCAGCTGATCTGATCTGACACGCACTTAATGATTTAAAGTGGTGAGCGGCTGACAGGCTTGACCTGAGGCTGAAAGAATAAGACCATTCTCAAAGCATATTTCCAAAATACAACTTAAAAAGCCCTTTTTTCTCAGAATCTAATGAAGACGAAGTTATGCGCACCTTGTGCTCCGGTCCAGGCAAGCTGTTTTAAACTCCACATGTTGCAAGCTGGTGGCCTCCCGTTTGTGTCACGTTAGCGCGTTTCTAGATGTACAGTATGCTGAAGGACGGTGCTTGGCTGAATCTGCACAGGTGAGCAAACATGAGATTTACGCTCTCTGTTTGCTGCAATCTGAGCCCGTCACTCCTTGAAGTATTTGTTTTTACTGGAAAACTACATTAAAGTAGCATTAAACATGTTATACTGCAAATATCACGTGAGTAGACTGTTTCATCACTGCAAGAAAGAGATTTTCTCTCTTTTTTTCATGATGGGGGTGACTTTTCCTAACAAACTCACCCCATGTGTGGAATATAGGGCTGATTAAAAAAGCTGTATTGACTAAACAGTAGTGCATACCTCATCACAAGTGGAGTTTGTTACTATCATCAATTTGCTCTCGTTTTACTACCATTACCCAGATTAAAGATCCTGGGGGAAGATTACCCGTGTTATAGTTTAAGAAATACAAGAATTGTGTATCTTACTTGTGTTAACACTGTTAACTGTTAACAGTGGAACACTGTAGGAGCTGGTGTTCCTATTAGCTTCACAGAGATTTAACCATTCTACTTTTCTGCATTGTTGGTGACACTGAGATGAGTGCAAGAAAAAAAAACCAAAAACGTGGGCACATTAATGCTAGTGGCTGCTGGCAGCCTGCCTGTGCCCGCCCTCCTGGATCTCGGCTATGAAGTGGGGTCCCAGAGGCTCGAGGAGGAGACTCTTCCCACTGGAGCTTCTTGCTCCATCACCCTGTGTCTGTCCAGCTCTCAGGAGAGCGCTGGGTCTTTCGCACCTGTGCCTAGTTTGCATTGCCAAAATATGGCCCTTTTATTCCCACATAGCTCTCATCATCCTAATTTTAAAGACTCTCCCATCTACTTTCTCCCTATCCATTGGCAATAATTACCAGAAATTATTGTGCACCTATCAATCACAGATGTACCATGCATTATGGGGATCTCAATAATGAAGATATTGACAAGAAAAGGAAAAGGATGTTGAGTAGTCTTTTTCTTCTTTTCTTGATTATAAAAAAGTGTGATGAGTTGAAATAATAACAGTCTTTTCTTAAATTTATCTTGTGTATCCAACCAGATGAGCATTATATTGTCTTAATGCAGCAAACACTTTATATAATTCCATCTTATTACATTACACTGTTAAAAAATGCATGTATCTGAATAGCATGTGTCTGAATGCCAAAATGGGGATGCATATTTCTTACTGACTAACGCAAGATTTGAAATTTATATAAATATTTTATCTGGAGCAGGTGAGGAATTGGAGAAAATAATCTGGCACAGCACAGGGATTTATTACTTCAACAGCCCTTATGCACTGGGTATTACTATTTATTAAATATGCAACAGTATTTAACTTTTTAATTATCCTTCTGGTTTGATGCTTTTTCTTCTGTGGTAAGTAACTGCTACAGTAAGTGGAATGAAATTTGCTGTTAATAGTTAAGCAACAGGTTGAAGATACCAGAAATAATGCAAACCGGTGGTAGCACCCTATATGCACACTAAGCATATATACATAGTATTACTGAGAATATATAAGATCACCTGGTTTCATGTTTCATTCAGTGTAATTTTGCATATTTTTGTGTCTGCATATGAAATGAGTTTGCTCTCAGATTACTAGAATTATTTTAGGAAAAAAATATTAATATATTTTCACAGATGTAAAAGGAGTTGAAATTTCTTCCTCTGTTTTTCCATCCTCTAGCTCTTACACAGTAAACTTTTTAGCATTAGTGTTTCATTAATATATCTGATTTTTGTCACATCAATGCAACCATGTGATATCATAAAAAGAAAACAAAAAAAGCAAAGAATATTAGCCATGAAGTGAATGAAAAGCAGTATTTCAGAAGAAGTGGTCTGAAGTTAGAAAGATATTTTTTGAGTCATTGCTTGAGAACTCCCAAGAATGTCTTAATAGTAATAACCATAAATGCAGGGGGCCATGTGAGCTGCCATTAACTCCCTTTAACCCCTTAGCTGTCACATGCATGTTGTGGAAGCGAGCGTGTTAGAAATGATCACCAGTGAGCAATGCATTGAAATAACGAAGCGTGAGCTTTGCTTTTTCATGGTGAACTCTCTCAGTAAGAGTGCCCTGATTGTAATCGCTGGTTGCTTTTCATCACGTTAGGTGACAAACTAACCCAAAACCAAACGATGCAGAGCAACAAATGAAAGCCATAAAACTCATCAAGCTTTGACTTGGTTGCTTTGACTTCTCAGGGCAAACAAAACATGTACAACTAGTTAAAATATAGTGTATTTACTGTGTGAGGCAATAGTGTCTTTACCGTGTGAGGCACAAGCTGTGTTTTGGAGCTCAACTATAAGTTCAAGCAACGCACTTTTCTCTGGAGTTTGTGTTTCCCGAGTTTCTGATCTGAAATGGCAATTGCTGGATTTTCTCCCAGCTGCTGTTATCAGCTCCAGCTATAAAGTTTGCATTAAAAGGGGCGAAGAAATGGTTGTCCCAGGAGGCTGCAGCTGCGGGGCCGGCTGCTCAGGTGAGGCGCCGGGACAGGCCTCGAGGAGTGAGCTCATGCGCTTATGTAAGGAGGTAACCCAGAGAGGGCCTTGCCAGCAATCGTCCTCCGTCGGTTTGTCATAAAAGGTTGAACCATCTGTTGCTAGAAAAATTACCCCAATCCACCACCTGGTGTTTCATTGAGCCGACGGATTTATTCCAGATAAGCTCTGGTTTACTTAATAAATATTGAAAGGGGAAAAAAATGGTGTAACAGAGGAGTTAAAAAGAAAAAAAAAAAATAGACAAGGGTTTTCCCTCTGTGTTACTGAGTGCTGGATAATACAGTTGGATCACTCTCATCTCCTGGTGTGGTTCATGTGTCATTAAAAGCGATTGAAGATTGAATACGAAGCGTTAACATTAAACAACTAGAAGGTTATGCAATGACTGGTATAAAGTTCTGAGCAGGGTATGATTTAATTTGGAGCTGCGGATGGCCACCTGCTGCACTTTTGTTCTTGTGGCAATCTGGCAAGTGGCCGTGCTGTTTTGGTGCTTTTATTTGTCGGGGATATTTGGCAGCATCTGAGAGAGCTGCCAACTGTCAAATCCAGCCTAGACTGATGGGCTACTTGGTTACTAGCTGCCTGAATGCAAAAAATAATCCTTATATATATAATATATATATATTATTGTGATTATTAAGTATTAAGTATCAAATAATCAAAATTTACTGTACTAATGCTACATACATATAAACTGTAACTTCATCAGAGGCTTATTCTCTTTTGCAGATCTTTAAAATGAAGGACTACAGGCTTACTAATGCTGTACCAGCAGTTGTATCTTATATCCCCTGCACTAATTCTCTCTTGATTATAGGGTGATACAGAAATAACCTCTTTCACTTCACAGGTGGCAGAGGTAGCTGAGCTCTGCGCAAGACGTGGCTTGTGATACAGGTCCCCTATCCACCATTATCAGCGTATTTTGGGTATATTCTTCAGAGAAAGCAAATGGCACTGAGATCTCCATGGGATTATTTGGGTTCTATTGAGGGCTGAAATGGTCAGGGTAAAGCTGGGGTTCAGGTTCTGGTAGATGGCAGCTGGGCTCTGCTGGGTCTGCTGGTGCAGACCCGCAGCTTCCTGACAAGTTTAGGTGCTCCCAGTTATATGCTGAAGTAAAATCAGCGAGAGGATTATCTTGAACTTAATAGGTCTGTAATTTATTTGCTATTACATTAGGTTTTTTTTTTTTTTCTTCATCTAAACAACATACTTTTTGGGTTGAGGACTTGTTAGAAAGTCAACGAATGGAGGGAAGGAGCAACCGATTGTGTCATTTGCTGTTATCATTATCAGAAACAACTAGATGTAGGGTAGTTTCTTGTAGTAGCATTTATTTCAGCTTATTATAAGAATGGGAACAAAGAACATTTGTTGTAAAATAAGCACTGGAAGGAAAACCACAGGCACTGATAATTTTCACATTACAGTAACTATCACCATCATTAGTCACCTAATGTTCGGGTTTTGATGTATGTTTGCAGTATTTTGTAGCCTTTGTAGCATTTAAATCCTGACAATCTGAAATGCATCTTCTTCATTTATGCTCTTTTTAATTACAAAAGCAATGTGATTTTTACTTTAGGGGCTTACACACTTTTCCCGGGAAGTGAAAGGAGAAGGGAAAGAGGAGGGCAATACAGTACACACCACTACTGCAATTTGAGATATTTTTATGCACTTGACTATTTTTTTAAATAAACTTTTCTGTTTTTTGACTGATTCCTGTAATTCTAAAATCCGATAGCAATTTTTTTTTTGTAGGGATTTTTGCTTTCACAGTCTAAAATAAGGTACTTAAGAACAGTGACATGTTGAGCAAATGTCAAAAATGCATTCCTGTATCAGATTGTTAAATGACAACAAATATTTGGCCCTTCATACTCCTGTTTCCAAATTTGTTTGGCACATCCTGGAATCTGCTTAATTTTAGTCAGATCTGTCTGCACTGAGGTGGTAGAGGTTTAAATATCCTTCAGCTCTGATATTCTATAGAGAAATAATATTTTAAGCTTATATGTCATGTTAAAGTATTTTATAAATCATACTTTAAAGGTTTGGATATATTGCATTTGTTAGGTTAACTTCAGAACAGATTTTATCCCTCATCCATTTTCCAGCTGCATCTCCAGTTCTCTAACTGGATGAAAGCAGTGAGTGAAGTCAAGTGGTGAAAATTTTTCACTTTTGGGGAAAAAAAGACATCTTGTAAATTCTTATGTTAAGTTAAATCCACTTAGACTCAAGAGCTTTTGTCTTGGCAAATTCTTAGGAATAAAATGATTTTCACTGGAGCAGTGTATATGTGAACACTCTCTATATAACGTATGGTCAGCACTTTTCAGGCCAGTTTTCCTTAGAATCTGTGGTCCTTTGTTGGGTAAATTTATCTAAAAACACTTTGGAGAGCATTTGGTCAGCTAAGAAAAGAGTTAAGCAACATAGCTAGCCTCAGATAAACCTCTTTGGGGTTATAAACATTATACTAAGTTTCATGGAGCTTCTCCCATGTGTGGATCTGGGCAGGAGTTTGTGCCACGGTGCTTTGTGAGCTCTGCTCCCAGGTTTTTCTCCAGTTGCTACTTGTTCTTCCTTCGCAGATCGCTTAAACTCAGAGCTTGACCTTGAGCATATGAGTTTGCCAGTTCAACTGGAGTTAGATGAAGTGACTCCTGCATGGTTCCCATAACAACTTTTGGTGTCTTCTGTGGAAGAGAAACTGTCCCTTGCCACTGTGTTCTTTCTTAGAAGATTCACTTGATTTAACCCTGTGTAGTTAGGTCAATCCTGTTAGGTGAGCTGAAATCCAAGTTATTTAGGAAACAAACTCTGAAATGCAAAGAGTTTCATTTGCTCTTCACCCTGTATCAGAAATTGCATATTAATCACCACTTTGGATGTTTGCCAGTACTGTCTGGGGTTGAGGCTTTGTGCAATACTTAGGTAGTGAAAGTCTCAATGTGGTTCATCTTATGCTTGGCACTTTTTTGGCTCTGGCAGCTTCAGTGTTGTAACGTGCTTGCAGGGAATGCTTTACCCATTGAACCTGAAAGCCTGTAGCCACTCTGTCTCGTTCCCCAGCATGCATGGCCCGCAAAGTGTTGACAGCAGAGCACAGGATAATGGTCTGGGCTTCAGAACTCAGCTTTGGTTTTATTGTATGAGTGACATCGAGCAAATCACTTCTTACTGTTTTGGTTTGTAATATCATGATGAAGAGGGTGGTGTACCTTGTGGATATGAGCTTAGAAAATGATTCATAGGCAAAATAAAGATTATTAGCTTCTTGGATGAAAAGTGCAAAGTATGTAAAATACAAAGTAGCATTATTCTGAGTCTTTCTTTATATGTATAATGAGCAGGATTCTGTGATTATTCTGGTATGCAATGGGATAGATTCTAAAATATCATGATATACTAAAACACCTGTCTGCTGTACGTGTTTGTCAAACTCAATTCCAAGGAAGGGTTTTGCTACGGGAATGGAGCCTTTGGGGTGGGGGTCTTACTGAATAAAGCAGGTTATGCCCAGAGGTGGTTGATTTTGGGAGCGCTTGCTGTGGTGGTGGTGTTCATTTAGAAGAGACAGACTGACTGTCGTTTAAAGTGCAGCAGTTAACTATTTTGCAGACTTTGAAATTCATTCAACTTAATGACATGCTGTAGGTAGTAAAGCAAATAATTATAGTTGTTTGTTTGGGAACAGAGAAAATAATCTTCAGAACATGGGCCTTTCAGGCACTGGCTTGATTATATTTCCACTTCCCTTTGGCATGGTTTCTAGCAGATTTATCTTTTTTTGCTATCATGTCAGAAAACAACCTTTGAAATATGCCATTTTATGTTAGTGTAATTCTTTCCCCATCTGTCTCACCAACATTGAAATTTCAATTTGTTAATTCCTCCAAAATAAAGTGTTCATACCTCTCATTAGTATAACTGTATACTGTATGCTGAGCAAAGAAAGTCAAGATTTCTATATCAAGATTATGTATATGCATTTTCTTTATGTGTGGTATAGGTTTGGTGAAAGCTGGGACTGCAGTAATGACTCTGCATATAAACTTATATTTTGAACTACTGCATGTATTTTAAGTTGCTGCAATTAGTGCACCTTTTTCTCACTAATAACACTTATCTGTTTGCAGAGTTTTAGCTAAAATTTTGAAAAAACTTACGGATAATAAGGAGGACCTCCTTATTTATTGAAGTCTGTTTAAAAATCCCTTTTGAACAGCCTTGAATTTCACCTTGACTGTTACTGCAACATGTGAATGTATCCTGGAGATGACCTCCACACATAACCAGATTTGTGAACTGCTCCCTCTTCTGTTAGTTCCTCTGTGTTTTGCAAGCCAGAATTACTTAGGGGCGAAAAAGAGATTCTACTGTATTTCACACATATCCTTCCACTATATTTTGTATGTTTGTGTGTTGTTTTTTTGTTCTCCTGTTTATTTGGTTAGCTGACCTCCTGGAAATGAACATCTGACTTTATGGAAGTAATTTTAAAAACTTCTTTTTCTGTCATGTGCTTTCTCCTTAATGATGAACAACAAATTTCCCAAATTTAGAACTATTAAGGGCAACTTTTCAAAGCAAGATAAAATTTAAATTCAGATCATCTATTTGAAAATTGTCAATCCTGGGTATGACTTGCAGTAGCCAGCTCCACTGGAAACTTCAGCTTGGCTCCAGTAGTACGTGTTACAACTGTGATCCAGCTCCTTTCATTTCTAATATAAAAGAAATTGCTATTAATAGTTTTGGCCAGTTTGAATTGTGAGGGAGGAAATAGTAGGAGGCAAATGTGTGACAGAGGGAGATTAGCAGAATTAGAGAAATGCAGAATTTTCTTATCCAAGTTTAAAACAAAATGAATCAAAATCTTTGGGTTCCACAAGTGGGCGCTCTGCCCCGGGGTCAAAAGCAAACATTTCCAGCCACTCTATCTCGGGGTTTTATCAACTTGGTGTTCTCCCTTCAGCAGCGTTGCTCATTAGACATCTGCTCATCGTCTCTACTTGTTTATACTTCGCTCTGAGCTGCATCGTTTTGGGGCTGGAGTGCTTGGCTCTGTAAAACATCTCAGAAGTAAAGGTGTAAAATGTTGAACGTGCTACAAAGATGTCTAAAATATTCTTTGAACATTTCCTTAGAAATGCACTTAAAATCTCTGCTGCTGGAAGGTCGCTGAGTGACTTCAATTGCTCAGGTATTTTAAATAGAGATCTTCCATGGAAGATGGTTGAATAGGAAGTGCCCTTTGAATTTAAGCTTTTATTTAATATGTTAAGGAGATTTGTACTCTGCTTAGTAGTTGCATCATCATGTTGGAGTCAGAGTAGCAAACACATTCGTTAGTATAAGTGATTTAAGCAGTCTTTCATCCAGCTATCAGGAGGTGTTTTTCTGTGCTACAATGATATGTCATGGTTTATATCAGTATTTCTTGATTCATTTTGAGCACTACCTTCTTCAGAAGATTATTTCTTTCCTCTTCCTTCTTTTCTTCTTCAGTGAATGAAATATTTTCAGTGGATGAGATATTTCAAGGATTATGCTGGAGATCAGATGTGTTTAAGAGAAAACACTATTAACTAAGTAGGCCTGTGTTGAGTGGGGTCCCCCAGGGGTCAGTCCTTGGTCCAGTCCTGTTCAACTTGTTCATCAATGACCTGG
>JAWLRI010000010.1:1402562-1413837 GCA_034781795.1 Crypturellus tataupa | reverse complement strand
CGTGTGCAGGGGGGTTGGACTAGATGACCTCTAGAGGTCCCTTCCAACCTTAGGCATTCTATGATTCTATGAAAAGATTAACAGTGTATTAATTCTTCTTGTCTTATTGCTTAAAGCAGTATCAATCTCTGTCTAGGTATATGTGCTATA
Organism: Crypturellus tataupa; assembly: GCA_034781795.1. Classification (NCBI taxonomy): domain Eukaryota; kingdom Metazoa; phylum Chordata; class Aves; order Tinamiformes; family Tinamidae; genus Crypturellus; species Crypturellus tataupa. Next base: position 1,413,687 of record JAWLRI010000010.1, on the reverse strand, counting down.
AAAAGTGGATACTATCTAATGAGACAGATATGCTTAAGAATTCTTAAATGTAAGGCATTACATAGCCTAATGCTAAACATACTCAGCTGCTGCTGGAAAGTGAATATTTTGATGGCTTTTTTTAAATTTTATTTTTTTCCCCTAATTTAGGATGCTGGTGGTACAAAATACACCGTTAGGGATGATCTTTGGTGGCTAGAGTAGCTAGGCACCTGTAGATGCACTTTGGTACACAGAATTACAATAATCTGTCCACTCACAGAGGGTTTGTTTATCAGCCATTCCTCAAGCTGCTGAAGAGTATTTCAGACTTTTTTTCCCTCTCTTCCAACGAAAAAGGGAAGACTTGGGAAGAAACAGGTGCCCCTGATTAGTGCGAGAGGTCAAGGTTTCTTGAAGTTGACTAGCAAGATGATAAATTGGCATAGGAAGATACTAAGTATGCAGATGCTTACTGAAAGAGCCTCTTTCTTTGTTTTCCGAGATTTTTTTTTTCTGAAGCCAAGTGGGTGTACTGCTTTATGCGTATGGGTATGGGAGAGCTTATCTGAAGGATAGCCATTTGTTCCATTTCAATACAACATTTTACCAAGTACTTTTTACTCCTAGATAGTAAGTTTATTCTTAGTTTATCTGTAGACTGATAAAAGAGTTCCTCACTTTTTCCACTGTTTACACTAGAGGAAAAATTGGGTACATAATAAGTAATACAAAAAGACGATATGTAGCATCTGGTATTTTTCATAACTGAAACTTTAAAAAACAGTCCGTAACCTATGGAATGTTTTAGATGGTACATGTTTTAGATGGTTTTAGGTGTTTTTATGCTCCTCTGGATTTCTAGGAGTACATTTAGTTTTTGTTTGGTGAACATTACCCTTCAGCAAGTCTCCGTTGTTTTGGTACTTGGGAGCTTTTGTTTTGATAACGATGTTTCCTAATAGTTCAAGATTAAATGGTGAAGGTAACTGCAGTTCAAGATTGTTTTGCGCCCATCATTAGTCATCAGGCTCTTCACCTTGTTGAATTTGACGTAAACAGTGCTGTGGCAGAGGGCAGGCGGGGCGGCCGTGCATGTGGCAGAGCCCCAGTTTCACACGGGGTGAAAGCTTTTACTGATCTGCCTTGCAGTGAGTTCCCTCTAGCAGAAGCCCGTGGGGAAGTCCTGCTGTGCAAGGTCCTGCACGAATAATCCGCGCTCCCTGTGAAGAGGAGAGCACCACTGGTTTGGCTGATAGGGTTTGTAACTCGCTGTGTCTTGCGGAGGCTCTCGATTCTGTAGAGCATTGAAGTAACACGGACTTTAGCGGCCTTCCAAGTATATTAAATGACTGATCTAAAATCTAGTCTGAGATAACAGAAGTGACCAAAATTTAAGACCAACTTTCCCAAACGAGACTTACTGCCTATGACCACTTGATCTATGTATTTTTTTTAAGGAAGATAACTAGAAATTCTGTTGCTCTTTTTCCTAATTGCTTCAGATGTAAAAATGCTTGCTACTTAAATCAGTGTTGGTATTTTTCATGAAATGATAGTAGGTCTATGAATATGTAGTAAAGAGTGATGTTGGTTTTTAGACAAAATGTTCAATGTACGCTTGCTTTGGAAGCGGTCGGGCGTATTTGGCCTCTAAACTTCCCCTTCCAAATGGAAAGAAAATCCATATTCTTGTGCGATAGCCAAGCACCAAGCGGTGGTGGCTCTCAGTCCTTGCCTCCCTCCTTCGCTCCCACTCTCCCGGCAGAGGAGCTGCTGTCGACAGGACCTTCTGCGTCGCTCCTCCTCCAAGAAGGCGCTTTGTCAGCTGAGATGCAGCTCCATCTCTCCCCACTCCTGGAAGGTTCGCTTGGATGAGGAATGCAAACAAGCTGGTTCCACTGTTTTTGTACACAGCGGATGGGCTTCTTGTGAACTTGACAAACGAAAGCTCGGTATAACAAGGTGCTTCGTGCACCACGTGTGGGTCCTGCGACCCGCTTGGGTTGGGCAGCTGGTGCCCAAAATGAACTGGACTTTCCAGGAAGCTCTAAACCTCGGGGTTACGTGGCTGCGAACTTATACCACAAACATCTTTCCCCCCTCAAATGAGATGGGCTTGGTTTTTGTAATGTGCCTCTCGTGGGGAAGGATGAATTCATGAGTGGATTTGAAACCGCTCCTAAGTTAAGGATCGATGATGTTGGTGATGATGAGCCTTCTCCTTGTGGGACTGTCTCAACAAATTGGATGTTTGATGTTTCCAAAGAACCAAAGCTAAGCAAATTGTGGGTAAAATGATCTGGGAAGAAAAGCTTGGACATAAGACTTCTAATAAGAACCATATGTAGTGTGCTAGTGTGCTATAGCTGGGGCAGGCTTTTTTTTTGGCTACACATAAATGGGGAAAAAAGCCAAAGAGTAGCAGAAAATGAAGCTTGTAAAACAGGTAGGTATTTGACAAAAGGAAACCAATGTTATTAAGAGAATGCCTGTGACTGGGCGTGTCGATAGTGAGGGGGCAGTTATGTGCAGGAGAGCTACAAGGCAGATCCCAACAATTTTGCAGTGTTACCAAAACCTGTGTATAAATTTGCTAGCATTTTAAACTCCATAGACAGCTCTGTTCACGGATGCTAACTTTAATAAATCTTGGGATACTGCTGAAATCCCATCACATGAGAAAAATGCTAATACTAGTTTAATACAAAAAGAATAGCAGCAAAGTTTGATGATTGAACCTGTTAATTTAGTAAGAGGCTTTCTTTGTCCCAAAGAGAACAGTATATAAGACAAAAATTAAGGGAGTGTAATAGACCATCTTGGAAAATGTTGTTGGAAGTCATGGAGAAAAATTTCCAGTGTATTATTTGGGCCTGAATGTAATTTTCAGTCCAATATCTTCCAGAATTACTGGCCAGAAATCATGCAGTGGATGTGGTGGTGTGTTCAGGCAAGAAGACTGAGCGTAGCTGGGCAGGCCGAGAGCAGTGGGAAAGGTCCTGTGTGCTTTCAGAGCACGTTCTGTGGAAGTGAAGTGTATGTTTGGGTACATTTTGGAGGAATATGGCTCAACACTTCATGTGAGCCATAGTGCCGAGTCTGAGTGTTAATTTTTCCAGATTATTGGTATATGACTTGGTATATGTTTTCGCAAGCAGTCTGCAGAAAATAGTCAAGCTTGCTGTTGCAAATAACATTTTTTCTGTATTTCTATGTTTTCTAGTTTTCTAATTTGGGAGCTAGAGCTATGTTACAGTCATTGTGATTTTATTATGCTGAAGACATTTCAAACTGAATGGAAACACAGTTTATCCATCTCAGAGTTATTTTAAAAGAAACTAAATCCATAGAGAGGGAAATCGTTTAGCAAATAGGTGTTATAGTACAAAATCTCTTTAAGATAACCTTGCTTTACATGAATTAAATTCTGTCTCAGTCTGCCAAATTCCTGTTGTAGGAAAGACACTCTTACAAGACAACATTTGACAGCATTTTTGGAATGTGATATGGTGTGTCAGAAATTGTACAGTTTGTGTATATGTATATTGTGAATGGAGGCAGAAAGTAAGAGTAATTTTCAATACACTTAAGGGACTAGGAAGGGAGATCATAGCTATTACAATTTAACAGTTTTTTTAAAGAAAGTGCATCAGGAATGAAGACTCAGGAGTATTCTGAAAATCATCAGTGTGGGTAGGAATGGCCTTCAGTTGACCCATGATCAGGTCACAGAATGGGGTGAAACTTAAAGTGAAGATAAACTTTTCAAATCACGTGAACATTGCAGCACTATGTAGCTCAGTGGAAAGGGGTTAGAATCAGGCAAACAACCTAAGCTGCAATCTCCATACTGTTTTATATCTTTACAGCTAGGATACCTTTTAATTTCATGAAGTTAAGGTCCTAATAGTAACATTGCAGAATCTTTTTATAATTCTGAGCATGTTTTGATAATAAGCATACATGCAATACTTAAATACAAGTTTATTGCCTCCTTAACAGAACTTTAAGAACTTTAAACTACCTTTTTCTATTTTAGGTTGATCCGTGCCTTATAGATTATGGGTTTGCATTGCCTTAAGGTTAAAACTTCCCCACCCCAGTTAACAGAGAAATCTGGGCTATGTTGTTTTAAAAGCAAGGTAAATGCTTAAGGTTGATCCATGGAGCTCAGATTTTGAAAGGAACTTTCAAGGATTGAGGTGCTGAATTTTATTAAAATTTCAATTCTATCTCCCTCCAATAGCTGTAAAAAAAAAAATGACATAAAAAACCTCAGTGCAATCCATAAGCCTAGACTTCTGCTTGATGCCAGTCTTTCTGTGGATAGACTGTTGAGAATCATGGCTAATTCGCTGTGAGGATTAGCTGTTGGATACTTTGCATCTCTGTATATAGGCTGGAGTAGGTAAGAGGTCATGTTTGTTATGAAATAGTACTTCAAAGACATCATATTTTGCACGTAGTGTTTCAGACCAGAGTCTGAAAAGTGTACTTGAGGATACTTGAGAGAAATCTGGAAGGAAGATCTGAAAGCATTTCTTCTGTAGCAAGTTTCAGAGGCATAAATGGTGCAGTTAGTGATTCTACCATCTTCTAAAATCCTTCAGTGTTTTAGAACTGTAGAACATAGTTTGTAGGAGCAAGTGGATTTCTTATCTAAAGTTTCACAAAAGGATGATAATTTACAGCAAAATGCAGTAGAAAGCCGAGGCCATAAAGTAGACTTAATCTTAGTAGAGATTAGGCAGACTTTTAATAGAAACTTGTATCATCTAATACAGTTTCCTTGTGTAAATTGCACTGAAGTCTGCTGAAATGTATACTGAATTAAAAACAGAAGTAAATTACCTGAAAAATATGAAGTGGTTACACAGGGAATGTTCTTTGAGCAATAAATATTGCTTAAGAGTGTTTGAATGTTGATTTTTGAGGCTGTTTGCCTGTTGCAGAGAAACCTGAATGCTGCAACTGTTGTGTGAATTGAGTATGCGTCTAAAGTGCCAGGAGACAAGGACTTTAGATGCAGATTACTTCTTCACCTTTGTGCAGCTAAAAAGGTGTGATAAATTTGGTAGTATTAGTCTGTGAGAATTGTAGTTTAAGAGAAAATCTGAAAAAAATATCCTAGAGAGGACACTGGGAGTTGTTATATTTTAAAATTTAAATTCAAGCTACCTTGGTTTGCTGTTTATTAGAAATATTCAGTGCTAACACACAGGAGTTAGTATTTGTTGCATGAATTGTTTAAATTGCACTGACTCTTCAGATGTGCACGTGACCTAAAACTTGCAAGAGCTGAAGCACTTTTTATTACATCCTGCTGAAATGCTTGATAGTAAATTAAACTTGCAGAACATCATCTATTGCAAAATCTGATGGGATGGTATCACTGTTACTTTAGCAGATGTTCTTAGGAAAGCTAATATGTTTATAGAAATTACTCCTTTTACTGCAGTAAAAAGTACAATTTTGTAACTTATTTTGTAACTTTGTAGTTACATTTTGTGCAAGTTGTAGATAACAAAGCTGATGGTAATTCCTCCAAGCTACTTGTAGCGTCTCCATCTCTCAGTTAATGTTTTCCCAAATTGTATACATTAAAAAGTCTTAAATAGAAAGGAATCCAGAGTGCTGCATGAACTGCTGGTGACTTGAGCAGATGCAGCCACTCTGCTCAGAGTCCCAGTTCGCAGTGTGAGTGCACTAAAGCCCTCACGCTGCTTCATGCACTTTTAAGCTTCGTGGTTTCTAATGGCATCTTCTCCCCTTCCATGCTTAAGCATCAGTGACAGTGACTGAGTTGAGATTTTTTCCAGCTGTGTGCAGGGAAAAGCAAAGTGCCATCCTCATGCAAGTCAGCTGGGAATTTCAGTTGTGTTTTGGTTTCGATAATGCAGTTAAAAATACTTGAGTGGAAAAAGAGAAAGTTATATTTCTCTTTTATAAGTAGAATTGATTAAATAACTGTACATTTTTGAGTTAAAGTATTGTAGAAATCTATTGCTTCCAGAAACTATGATGAGTTTGTAGGAGTGTAGAAACATAGAAACCACATTTTCTACACAGTAAACATATCCTTTATACCCTTCTAAAGTGTGTTATGGAGAATTGTTTGGATCTTTGCCATTATATTAGGAGCAGTATAAAATAACAAAGAATTAAAGATTTTAATGAAGAGTTAGTGAACATCAATTCGTAATCTACGGAGATGAGTCTGAGTTAAAGAGCTGCTGGAATGGATGGCGAACACCGTGAAACAGAAGCCAGTTGTTTGCACTCATTTGTGAGCCAGGCACATGACCATGAGGAATAACATGGCTGGGAGCCTGAGGGAAGACCTTATTCCTCTTTTCCTGGTGCTGATGAGGTTGCAGCTGAGTTACCACCTTGTTTTGGGGGAATGGGAACAGCTGAGAGAGGTGCAGGGAGAGCCTAGCAAAGGGCTACTGAGATCAAGGCCGTGTGAGTCTGCAAAGAGGAGGCTAATAGATACTCTAAGAGTAGCTCGCAATTACTTGCAAGGTAATTGCAGGGATTTTGGAGCCAAGCTGCTCCTGATAGAGTGGAAGAGAACAAGGAGTGGCAGGAGCCCTGATTTGTGGTCTGGGAGGTTTGTAATGGAGCTGCAGGTGGGGAAAAATCACTGAGGGGGATAATGCAGCACTACAGCAAGCGTCACAGAGAGATTTTGGAGTCTCCATCCTCGAAAGTTTCCAGCCTTGGCTAGGAAAAGCAAGGGCTAACTTGATGTTGGCAGTAGGGCACCTCTGAGGAGCAAGCGGAGCTGGGTGACCTGTAGAAGGCCCCTTGAGTCTGCGTTGCCCTGAGTCTCCAGAATGAACGTTAAACACAAGGTGAGAGGTGCAGTTTATTTTTGTCACTGATTAATTACTCTCATAAATAGGAATTAAATAAACCCATCCTAACTGCCTCAGTTTAGAAGTTTGCTAGGTTTTCCTGTGAGAGTTTAAGGAATTAAAACAAGAACAACAAAGATGTAGAAGATTTCTGATAGCTTTTATGTATGTGTTTTGAAAATTGTATTTAGTGGCTCTTGAGAACAGTTTTGTCTTTTCCTTTGTGTGGTAGTAATATCTACCTGGATCTGGGTAACTAAACACTTTGGTCAAAATTTATTTTTCCCCTTTGAGACTGTTATTTTTTTCCTTTGCTGCCCTGAAGGTATTTGAAAGAAAATGTGTTGATGGGAAGAAGTGCTTGGTATTTTTATACTTGCAGTCAATTTGCTTATTAGAAGCTATTATGAGCGCACTTGTCTTTGTAAGTAATATAAAATACATTCAAATTCTTTTCTTGTTAATCCTTTTTTAATTTCCTTTGTAGTTTGTTATTGAGAAGCATACAATGCCTTTTGGGGAAATAATCTTTTTTCTTTTTTTTTTTTTTTTTTGTCAGTAATTCATTTTTTTAGCCATTATATTGATGCAATTTTATATTGTGGCTAGTGGCCATGTGTCTACATAACTTGAAGACTGCCTGGACTTTGAACCTGAGGGCCAGTATACTATTTCACAGCTAAATTAAATAGAATAATAATATGGTGCATTTCTTTTATGTTGCAAGAGATGAAGAGTTAGGAGAATTGGTAAAGCAGTATAAATGGAGAGTTGACAAAACATAAAGGAGAGAGATGTCACAAATCCTAGTACAGAGTATTATATTTCCTACAGGAATATGTGCAGAAGGAACAAAGAAATAGATATGCAAGATCTAAGTTAAGAGTTAGTTGCAGTGATTTTGATTTCCATTTCTTTAATCTGTGAATCAGAAGTTTAACGTACCTCTTCAAGTGAACTTACAGGAGCTTTTCTTCTACTGGTTTTGAGAAAAGTATATCTGCTTAAACAGCCTATCTGTATATACCAAAATAACTACAGTTATATCTAACTACATCTCAAATTGGAAGGGAGGAAATGAGGACTTTTAAAATAGTGGAAAGAGTTAAAGGGCTTTCCTTTGGAAAGAGAAAAGTAGTGGTAAAAGGTAGAGAAGTGACAATATTGCTACTTTAGGTTTGGACTATTTCTGCCTCTTCTGAAAACAATCCCAACACTGATTTCTTTAGATCCTTGCTGGAAGAAGACAAACATGAAACTAGATCAAGCTAACCTAGAAAATTTTAAGCCAGTACTGATAGTTTTTATTGCTTTGAAAGAAAATAGAAGATCCACTGGAGGGATCCCATGAGCATACAGTGCATCCTACCAATGATGTGTTTGAAGAAAAAGTTTATAAAAATTAATATTTGCAAAAGCAGCAAAAAGAAACATGACTATTCCATTTGAGGAAGTGCAGGTAAAAGCCCAAACTGCTGCAAAGTACTGCCGAAATAAATTAACCTTTAACTATTGAGGCAAGTATTTCTTACAGGCTTTCTTGCATGCCACTTGTGGATGAAGTATCTGTTTAACTTGTGAAAATTTGGTGTAGGGCACATCTTGGGAGACTGCTCTGTTCACTTTGTACTCAATGGAGCTTTGTTTCAGCAGGAGAATGGACATATTTGACTCCCTTCTGAGTTTTTGCATCTACACTTTGCAGATTGCCAGGTCCGGGTGGTCTAATAGCCTAAAGGGATGTAGCCATAGCACAGAGAGATGTAGCAACATCTGTTTACCTTAGTGTGTGTTTATATCAGAGTTATCATTTGTGTGGGATCCCTAACTTCCAGCTTGATGCTGGTCTTCCTATGCTTCTTTATATATATGCTTTTTAGGTAGCAACATAAAAGTCTATTCATTACTAGCCAAGGTGAATTTAGAAGGTAGATTATCTGTAATTACATGTGCTTCCTTAAGTCATTAAATTGTTGTTTTAAGTCTGTCAAACCTACATGATGGTTTTGCAAATTTGCTTTTAAGGCACAATTGATTTAAAAGGTTTTTCTTAATTCAAGTGAAGTCTGGAGGGATAGCAGCTGGCCTAGATCCGTTCTAGTCTAGCATGCCCAAAGGCCAACTTAATAAAACTGTTCTTATGGAAGGAACTTCCCACTGTGATATGGGTTAATTCAGCCTTCCTTGGCATTACAAAAAAATCAGAAGAGGCAAGATGAGATTTAGGATTTATTCCCTGATGCCGTCCTGTTCCTGAAAACATAACTGGTTTCATGAAAACACCTGACTTCTCAATTTGATAAAATCTTTGCACTGTTACTTCTAAAGTCTTGCTGGAAGGAAAGCCATCAAAAAGGCCTTCATCTACTACTAAAAAGGATTGTTTGTGTGAATAATGTCTGCCCAAGAAAAACTTTTGCACCATTTGCTCTTCCGAGAGTTACACTTAGAGAAATTCTGAGTAAAACTCCAGCATGGATCTGACTTGGTCAAAATGAAATTACTTCCATGCTCAAAGCAAGACACAGCGATTATAAGGTGGGTTGAGGAGCCTCCCTGTAGTTTAGAAGTAGCTTCTCACCCCTCATTGAGGATTGGAGTGGAAGCAAAGGGCTGCCTGAAGAGTTGGAGGCTCCGTTCTGCTTCTGTAAAACAGAAGCATAAAGCTTATTCACACAAATTGTGAGTAGACAGAGTAGGAAGAGTGTGTTTTTCTTCCTCTGGTGCATCTTCTCAACTACTTAGAAAATATTTTGGTACATGGCATACAGGTCTTGGTGTTAAACATGACATTATTCTCAGAATGACATTCACTTTATTCTAAAAAACTCTATAGTTGATGATTTTTTGTTGTTGTTGTTTTGCTTGGAACAGATATTTAGAACCTTAGTTTAGAGTTTGAAGCAAGCATTTAAGTGCATTTTTGAAATATTTTGGAAAAAAAAAAAAAAAAAGACCTGCCCCCTGTCAGGAGGGTCTAATGTATAACTTATTTTCCTTAGAGAGTTTACATGTAAGCTGCTGGCTTTTGCCAGGGGAGACAAGTTCAGAGGAAGCAGCATGGTAATTTGAGGGCTGCTTTTCTCAAGATTGATTCTTAAAGAGCAATTTTATAAACGCTAATAATTAGTGCCAGCCTGCTCAAATACAAATGCCTTCTTCCTATGCTGCACAAACAAAACTTAGTAATCCTTTGAGGGCTATAGAAGTGTAAAAGGAAGCTAAGACACTTAAAGAGATTCAAGCAGTTCTGCCAAGAAGTAGTAGCATTTCTCTAATTCATAATATTAACCAATAGATGTTCACCATAGATGAAATGAAGAGTTCCCATGCCTTCTCTTCTTCTGTTTTTCCTATGCCATTTTTTCGAGCTCTAAAGCTGCCCTTCTCCTGTGTGCTAATTTAACTCAACAAAATTAAAGAAAAATCTAAGCTCAGCTGATTAATTTTCTATGTCAGTGAGTTAAATGGGGCAATAGTCCCATGGGGCCAGTGAGCTGCAGAACTTGGAGCAAAGGAGGAGTGACAACACACGAGCAGAAAAAAGGAAGAAGCAGCTTGGAGGATGGAGAACGGTAGGAACAGCGACCGCAGCAGGCAAGGACGATGGGAAGTAGCCTGTGGGTATGTAATAGGACGTCGAAATGGCTCCAGGTTCATGAAACCACAGGCTAAGTCACCATTTGTGATTCTTTTAAACAGCAGAGATCTCTGTGATTTTGAGGATTTGGGGGAATTTATTGCAGATGCCATACAGGCGTCATGGTTTTATTCCAGGGATGGTGCACTTTCGAGAAAACTTGTGAATTCCTCCTGATTAATGCAGCAGATGAGGCAGTCCAATGGTCTTTCACACGTTTGAACATTTAGCCAAGTAGCATTTGTTTTTCTCCAGAGACATCACAACATATTTCTACGGCCTGGGAAGCAACGTTCCCCACAGTTTTACTTTTCATAGCCGCTGGCAGACCGATCTCATTATATAGCCAGATCATACTGTCGACATGCAGGGCTGTTGTAGCAAAACTTTTTCACATATACTTATGGTTCTTCGGGGGGCTCTAGGCAAAAGCCTCCTGTTAAATTATGCCTCCCCAACTTTCTAAAATACCTGGTAGGAAGTGGTCTGCTTTTTTTTTTTTTTTTTTTTGAGTAATACTAGGTCATGAGAACGACATGAGTAAACTATCCAATGCAATATGCAATTTTATTTAATGACACACTTGTTAAAATTTGTGCAGCTACAAGAGTGTGTGTGGGGGGGGGGAGAAGGGGGGGACCTA
>JAWLRI010000010.1:1303020-1402552 GCA_034781795.1 Crypturellus tataupa | reverse complement strand
CCCCCCCCCCCCCCCCCCCCCCCCCCCCCCCCCCCCCCCCCCCCCCCCCCCCCCCCCCCCGATTTGATAGAAATAGTTAATTGACCCAAAAATGTCTATGGGAGAGCCAATTGTTGATTAACTTGCCTTGCAGTTTCATTTCAGGTAAAAGCCAAGAGGAAGTATCTTTATTATCACTGAAAATTTTCTGTTATTGTTAGATGAATATTTTATTGCCATTAATGAAAAATCATAATGATTTTACTGCAAAGCACTCTTTTTCCCTTATCTCTTGCTTTTACTGAAATTTCTTCTCTCATATTTGACTGGTACTTAGGTGACAAGCTGCCATCTGCTCATTATTCATCGTTTTCATTTAATTTTACCGGCAAAGTATTTTGAGGGGGAAAGCCTGGAGTTTGGTTTTGTTTGGTTGCATATTCGTGCCATTTCTAATTTGTGTTGTGTAGAGATTGGTAAGTCCTGTTACTTCATTAAGGGCCCTGAAATGGTGGCTTCAGCACGTTCGTTTGTTAGCTCCAGGGTAATGTGGTGCTTGGTTTCACAGAGCTGCTCTTAGGGCAGCAGTTTGGAGATCACTTGTTTCATGTTGAAACAGTGCGTAGTTTGCTCCCTCTTGAACAGACAGCTTCCAATTTCAGATATTGGCCGTGCAATCCTGTGCATCTGTGATATGGCGGTAAGTCGTGGTGGTGGCTCCCCGAAAGCGAAGGATCTCTTGTTTAGGAGGCTGTGGACTCTAAGCTGGCAGGAGACAATCTTGTGCCCCGAAAGGAGCAGGGAATCAGTAACGACTGGCTCCTGCCATCTGTCCTCTCTGCAGAAAGGAAGTTATCAGTCACTTTGAATGTTTGCCTTCCGCTGAGCTTAGCTCTTATTCTCCGCTCTTTCTTTTTTGAAAGGTCCCTGTGTTTTTTCTTGCTACTCTGCTGAGGAGCAGAATGAGTCTTGAAAAAGCCTTGCAACTTCCCGCACAGCAGCGACCGTGAATCACCTCCCACAGGGCGGCTGTGGCTGCAGCAAGGATAGAACAACCCGTTGCGGGGGGCATGCGAAGCGCTGCTTTATCCATGCTTTTATCCATCTGACCCAGCACATCTTCTTTCAGCTTTAAGAAAAGAATACAGCAACAGCTGCATAAAAATCTTGAGCAGGATTTTCCAGGATAGGCAGATTTCTAATAACGTAAATAGAAGCCATTAAAAGTAAGGCAGAAGTTGTATCTTCCAGTTTGTGTTGTTAAAAGCAAAATATGTGGAAAATATTTCTTCAAGTGTAACGTACACAGCCTGTATGGCCTTGCTACTGATTTTTTTTTCCCCACAAAGTCCTTCTGTCGAGTGTCCTTTTTTTTTTTTCTTTTCTGTCTTCCTGCTCATTATTTAGGAGATAGCTTGAAGAATTCTTTTATTTTAAGGAGAATTACTCTAATTAAATTTCTATTCAGGTGTATATCTTCCAAGGCATTTTTAGAAAGTACTTTTTATGAGAAAAGATGTCCTGATACAATTAAAATGGAAGTTCAAGGTAAGATTCATACAACTGGGGGAAAAAAAAAGAGGAGGATGTATTTATCATGGCACTGATAGCTTTTGTGAGGCATTATTCTCATTACTATTCATGTTTTTGAAGGATAAAAGCTTTTGCTTTTCTAATACATTTGCTATGCTTACTAGATTTCTGAAGAATAACTTTTCTAGGCTTTTGTTAATCTGAGTGGGACTCATTAAACCATATTAAAAGGAGATAACAATATAGTACTGTAGTACACAGTTTAAGAAAGAGTTTCTTGAAAAATGAGGCAAAAAAAAAGAACTTACAAGGGTTTTTCATTTATGGTGGATTTCATGGAGTGTACACTGTATTATGGATCCTAATAAAAATCAATATCGAATATTTAGTTCTGACATTTCTGCTTAATTTCTGCTTAAAGCGAAAAATCTCATTGTACAAAATTCTTTATTCTGTATAGACCTGTACAGCATTAAAAAAGTTAAATGAAGCCAACACTTATTGTGAAGAATATTCAGTTTAACTTTTTTTCCCCCTCCCCGTAGCTCCAGTTATAATCCCGGAAGAGCTAGCAAAATGTTAAAGCTATGAAATAACATTAAAATGCCATTTAATGTGTCAAGGGAAAGTTTGTTTATTTTGTTTTTCCCTCAGATAAAAAGACTTGAATAAAAGCCTTTTCCTCTGTAGTTCTTGCAGGTTTTCAAGTAGCTGGAGAAGGCTGTTGCCCACAGCAGATGACACCAGCTGCGCAGCTGCCTGGGGATATGTGCTCTGCTTGCTGGAGACAGAGCTGACTGTCTTGCCTTGAGGCATTAGCTTGAGCCTGATAGTGTAGGTAGTGATTGTTGTGCTTTGAGTTAGTGGAGTGTCATGTGGCAGTGTGTGATAATTATAGGGACTATATTAAGTTGATTTTCTCGGTTATGGGGAAATAGGTTGCAAAAATCTCAAGTATTTACCACTGAAAGAAAAAGGATTGCTGATTTTAGGAATGTGATGCTGTTTTCACCCCCTGTTTAAGAAATATGCTAAATTAGCACTTCATCATAGTTCTTTATTCATAACAGTTTTATTAAGGAAGAGATGAAATGATTTGCGTGTGCGTGGTATACTTTAGCCTGCAAGTAGAGGATCAGTGAGCCTCTATAGGATGAATGCCTGAAGACTTCCTGAAATTCCCTTAAAAAGAAGACTGAAAATTTTGAGAGGATACTCAGTATATTTCTCTTAGATATGACATAGTAAGCATAATACATTCTCCTGTTATATTTAATCTTTTCCTTCACAATACGTGCTTAGATGGCCTTTGGTCTCCTGTAACATTACAATTCCTGTGTTACTTGAAGGACTAATCAGATTGTCTTTTAATTCCAGCTGTACTTTATAAACAAAATGCTCCATTTCATCATTGCAGAATGAAAACTGTGTAATTTCTCATTTCTGACTAGTATTAAATAAATGCTTATGTTTGGAGCTAATGGTTGCTATTTGCATAGGATATGCCTCATATTCCGTATGACCCCTCTTGAGTCTTGATTACAGCCTGTCCCATATTCCCTGACCAGATTCTCTGCTGTCACTGTGGCAAATAAAGATTAACTGAATTTGACTGAGCTTTCAAGTCTGTGCTTTTGTCCAAGATACACAATGTTAATGCTCATTCTAGAAACTATCCCACAGTTTTTTGTAGTAGTTTATTTTGTGTCGGAGGCTCAAACATCTACAAGTTGATTTTGGCATATAATGTATTGAGTATGGTCCTCTGAAATAGAAGAAAAAAAAGATCAATTTTTGGAAAGAAAATATTAACTTGTTTGTTTGTTTGTTTGTTTGCTTGCTTGTTTGTTTTAGGAAAGCCCAAGAAGGTAACAAGAAGGTGGTTCTAGCAGGCTGTGTTCCGCAAGCTCAACCTCGGCAGGACTATCTGAAAGGCCTTAGTATTATAGGGGTATGTATCTTGATCAACCACAAACTGTAAAAAAAAAAAGCTTGCTAAGAGGCCAGAAATGAGAAATTTTTATAAGGTTTCCAATATCAATAGATGACTTTGCTACCTTTCTCTTGGAAAAAGCAGTGGATAGTTTGATACTTTGTTAATGTTTGCTGCACTGTGCTTAAAGCTTTTTTGCATCCCTCGAGATTTGAGTTGATAGTAGGGTGAGGGGGGAGGAGAGGGATGCTGGTATCAGACTTGAGTTTCAGAGCTCTGGGTAACTTGAAGGTGGGTTGAAAGAACAGCTCTGTGTTATGTCAAGTTGATTTGCATTGTAACAAAGGAATAAATTGCTCAATTTGGTGAAAGAAGCATAAAAGGTTGGAGCACACAGGCCCAACTGAGACCTTATTTTTTACCTCATGCTATTAAGCAGAATGGCAAGTGGGGATGATTATTTGTTGAAATCTGAGGCAGCCTAAAGAGTTAATTTGTCTCAAAATGAACTGTTAAACAGTTACCAAGCTTCACCTTGAATGTAGCCAGAGAGCTTTTGGCATAATTCAGCTAGTAAAGTGCTTTCAGGATCCTTTGGGATTAAATAATACTGTATAATTGAATCAGCTTTGTAAAATTGTAATGAAAATTGGGGACACATTGTCCCAGCACAAGCTAACAAAGATTCTTCATCATTTGAGCCTTTACCTCGAAACTAGATGAATTTATAAAAGGCACATTTGAGTTGAAACATTTATGGGATTCAGCGTGTGAATTACAGGGTAAAACTGTCCTGTATTATGCAAGTCAGAGCAGCATCTTTCTGGTGTTCAAAATGTGGAAAAGTCAACGTGTATTCACTGCAGTGTGATGAATTAAGATCGAAACTAAGATTTTAAAGGAACAACAAGAAGGACACTTTTGTTGTGTTTAGAAGCATTTGCATACACGATGCAGTTGAACAAACTAATTTAGAAGTGAAGTCATACTTGAATTAGGTAGGAGATGGCTTTAACTGCTTTACTCAAATTCTTACTGCTGTTCTGAGTTTGTAACTAACAGATTTGTGTTTGGCATTTAGTAAGACCATTAGTGCAGTATTCTAAGTACTGTGATTTGGACTTGAAAGCATTGAAACGTTTATCTGCCCAACAAGCATGCTGTCTGTTAATTGTCATTTTATGGTTATAAACTTTTCTGTGCTGTAGGTAAAGGATGTTTAGGCTCAAAGAGGTCTTGATCTTTAGGTATAACTGTTAACAAAAGCAAAGCTGAGAGTCTGTTCCTTCATTTACTGCCTGCCTTTCCAGATCGTATATATAGGATTTTCTTCTCATTTTACAAAGAGTGTGTGAGAGGAATGACTATTTTAAAGAATTAATATGTTACTACACTTAAAATATTTTTGAAAGGCAGTTTTGACAGAACTGGGAAAGAGGAAATTGGCAGCTGGATACTGATTAAGCTCTAAAATCATAAACATAAAGACAACAGTTGTGAAAATCTTGCTTTACCACCAGGTTGGTCTCATTTTTTGTCTTGGCTAACAGATGGTTGATTTATTGTTGATTATGTAAACGTCGTTCTTTTTTTTGAGCAGTGTTGTCTGAGAATGTGGTTATTTACTATTGCTAACAATTAGAACTCCTTTGGGATGGCTTTTTAAAGGCAAACTGTGTCGGAGTGCTCTTGCTCATCTGGATCCGAGGGAGGAGGAAGTTGCGATGTAACCACCAGCAAAATTCTCGTAACCGAGGGCTTGTTTTGCTCTTCGTTTGGAAAGGGCAGTGCTGAACTTGCGTTGTTAGATTTGGGAGAAGGGAAGGAAGGGCAACTTAGTATCTCTGAAAACAGAGATTTGTCATTTGTGATCTTACTGTGCTCTTCTGTTTCTTTAAAGCCTTTACCAGCTTTTTAAAAACACTGTGGGTTGGGAAACAGACATAGCCTCCATAGCTATAACATACACAGCAAAAATGAAGAAAACCTGTTTCCAGAGAAGGGGAAACTCTTGGCAGGAGGAATAAACTCAGAGCATGTGAATTTAGATACTTAGCTGGAAGATTAGAGCTGCTAGCTCCAGAAGGGGAAGCCGAGCAAGGAAGGTCAAGGGACACACTTGATGGTGTAATCGAGGTTGTGCTGTTTCTGTCCTTGTCCTTCTCCTTCATAACAAACCCTGCAAAACCTCATCGCTCTGGAGTGTCTGCTAGACTCCTGCAGGCAGTGAGCAGGAGCTGAAATGTGTGACATGGGAGTCGGTGCTTGCAGGGTTTGAAACAGTTGTTGGGAGATCTGAATACTTTCAGAAATATTTTACCTGTATTATCAAGTTACATGTTTTCTGGGCTTCAATTTGACTTGCAGTAACGAAGGCCCCTTGTTATGCAGGTGGAAAGATGCAAGCAGTGGTTAGCTCTGCAGATGCATGAATCTCCTAGCCCTGAAAAAGGATGTCAGCTCTAAATCTTGCTTCCTGTTTTGACTTAGCATCATAGCCCTGTTGTCATCTTCCTTTGGCCATCGGCCCTTTCCAAAGGCAAGAGTTTCACTCTCTTGTCTACAAAAAACGTGTCCAGGTTCAGCAAGTCCTTCATCCCACCTCTGCTGCCGCACACAGAGCCAGAAGGAGTAGCTCTGATTTAGTGCAGCCTCTACGAGCCTGGAGGGGCTGCTTGCTGGAAAAACAGACTACAATCATTTAAACCTCTGTGCAAGGGCTCCTTTTGTACCCTCCTAATAACCCTTTTCTGTGTCTGCTCTACTCTTAGATACTTTTTATGTTTAAATATCTACTTTGAAATTCTGCAATATGATTTGTGGGGGTGTAGAACACTCCCAGCAGAAAGACCCTTCACTACAAGCACTTCTATAAGAGGGATTGCTTATAATAAAATGCTAGTAAGCTTTGGGGAAGGAAAAAAAAAAAAAGGACTAGGCACACTAGGCACTTGGCTTTTGAAGTTGTACAAAAGCTAGAATAGGCTTAAAATTCAATGTTTCTCAGTTACTGTGCTCAGTGAATTGTTTTGACAGAGCTATTGTGAATGAAAGTCAGTGTAATCTTTTCCAAAATGTCAAGTGCATGTACATTCCTACTGCTACAGTGTCCTAAATCAGGATAATATCTGATTTTATTTTATTTTTTTAATGTCATTTAAAACTGGTCAGGCTGTACAATTTCAATGACATTAGCAAAACAAATATAATGATACTTCCCTGCCTTGAATTGTTTTTAAGGCTAGCCTGCATTAATGATTGCAAACCTCTCTGTTGCCTTAAAAACTAGAGTCTTGTAAAAATGCTATTGTCCACTGTATATTTCATGAAAGACAAAGTTGATGGAATTTTATATTGACTGGTTTGAATTGGCAGAGCCTCTCAGAGGACTTGCTGAGGACCTATGAAGCAAATGCAGAATGTCCTTTTGTAATTTATGGGCAGGAAATCAGTCAAAATTCTAGTTCACTTCTATTTTAGTCAGAGCTATGCAAACTGCTCAGCTCTGGCTTTTTACTTTGCCGTTGTTACTTATTTAGGTGTGATATGTGAGCATGGGAAGTCAGGAAGGGATTGCATTTAAGTGCAAACTCTTAAACCAGAAGTTTGGTATGTAAATAGAAACTGTTGTTTTCTACAGCAGTTATATCCAGTCCTATGAGTCAAAAGGTATAGGATTATCTTGCATTAATATTGTATTTAAACTGTATCAAAGTAGTAATAATAGCCAACTTTCTGCTTCCCTTTAATGTTTCTGTACAATCTGTTGTCAAGATAACTTCTTAGTTCATGGTTTTGTCCATTATCACGTCGTGATGCCAATATCATTGTCAATGATACTCTAATTGAGCAAACATTTTGAACATAGATTTTTCTCCTCCTAAAGTAAAAGCATCTGGTCACTTATGCATAACTGACAAGTTGTGCATAAAGGCCTACATTTATGCTGCCTGACAAAGGTGTTGTAATTCGAGAGCCTTTGTTGCTTGAGTCCCTTTATGATCAATGAAGATAGTTATCTCAAAGATAATTCACAATTTAGAAGCTTTGATCAGGCTTTTGGAGAAGATTGGTCTCCCTTTACACTTAGAGGGAGCAGAGGCTGAGCAGACTTTTAATGCCTGATATCCAACTGAGATGCCTAAATGATGTGGGATGAAATAATTGGTGAACTGAATTTAAATTCTTTTTACTCAAGATTATTTTATCTGTGTGGCAACTGATTTATTTCTTATGTCTATGAATGAAAATTGAAGGTAGATTTTTTTTTTTTTTCTGAGAGAAACAAAAGATTGTTTTACTTCAAGTAGTTGTGGTATGTGTATATACTCTGTTATATTCAAGCAGTTCTCGTATACATACCTTCACTGTCAAGGCAATTTACAAGCAGAGAAGTCCACACAGCTTTTGCTTCAGTAGCAGCCTTCGTTTGTGCAGGTGAAGAGTTGTTCCTTTGCTGTATTCCGGGTGCTGTGCCCTCCTGTTCCATCAGTTGGGCGTCTCTGTGGCTTGGGCTTTTTCTGTTTTGCTGGTTTTCTCTTTCTTGGACTTTTAAAATTTTCATATTTCTAGTCTTTTATTTCTTCAAATGATTTTCAGCCCATCACTGGCTTCAAGAACTTCCCTTGATAGTCACTATCCAATGTTTGATATCATCATTGCTTATTTTATCCTGGAGAAATTTGTATCTTCAGTGGAGCCAGATGAAGGACCTTTGGTGCAAACTCGGGACATGCTTTGTAGAGAGAGTTCTAGTCTGTCCTACCAAAATCAGGAAAGCTCTAATGAATTCTGTGTTCAGATCCTCCATGGTAGAAAGAATCCTTTTCATGTAGAAGGGAAGCAGGCTCTGATTTAAAACAAACAAACAAACAAACAAAAAAAAACCCCTAGGAAATGTCGTTCACTTCAGGGGAAGACCCTGAGATCATTATTAAAGGGATCATATATCATACCTGCCGTTTCTAACCAGCTTTGGTAACTTCGTCAATATTTGCGAGACCTGAGCTTCATCAGAGCATGAAAGCACCATTTGGTTGTCCAAAAGACAGTTGCTGATGGCAAGTGTCAGAGCTCATGCTTTGCCTCTGGTTGCTGATTCTGCCACGTCAATCCCAGCACCTATGGTAGAAACAAGATTCTTCAGCCTGGTGGTGTGCAAGCTTTACAGCCATTTTCAAGAAATGATGCATCAGATGCAGCGTATCACAGACCTTGTGATGTGGACACATCAAACAGTGTAATGTAAACGTGCATTCTATACTGCCAAGTTGATGTGTAGCCACGCTAAGAATACAAACCTAATTTGAGACAAGCTATCTACTTGAACGTCATGATGTTTCCAACTCCTACAGTAGTAATTTCTTTTATCACCTGATAGGCACTCTGATCTGAAATAAAGAAACTTAAAGTTACAATACAGGAGGGTATTTTTCTCTGAAGGAATTGAAATGCTTAGTTTGTAGGATTTAATCCTCTTCAGCTAAGAGGATGAGAATGAAGTCCCTGTGTAACAAGCAATGGCATAACTCCAAAAAACACAAGCACCTCAACAGCTGGCAAAGGACATGGTGTAAGGCTTCTGGTGTAAATGTGTTTCCTGCAGCTGACTCCATCTAAAAACAATTCTGTGCTGTGTTAAGAGGAGAGAAAACTCCTACCTTTTCTTTTGTCATCTAGGTGACCAAGAAGCCTTATTCCCACCTATTGCAATACAAGATTGAATCAGTCCTGAACTGCATATTTCACAGCCACCCTCTGTTTTCATAGCCACATTCTGTTTTCTTGACACTGCTGCAGTCACAGAGAGGAGCATGCAGAAGCACAGGCTTCTCCTTCAGAAAAGACCTTTAGGAAACTGTATATCTTCACTAAAAAGAGTTAATTATTAGTTTTTTCTGAAGTTTAACACTTCTCATTACCCAGCTCTTGTTGCATGGGACATCTGCTCCAATTGCTTCAGAAGGAGATTAGCTCAAATCTGTTGACCTGGAAAACACTTCTCTCCATACTTCAGTGGACACATGAAACTACTATAAAATACCAATATTTCACTGTGAATTGGGACTAAATCTGCTACAAAATTCTACCATTTTAACTTCCCATATGTCAACAGAACTTTCCCAGAGGTTTTGGCACTGCCTCAAGGAGACACTTTAAAAGAGCTTACGCTTACCTTTATGATAAGTTTATACATGGACTTACTAGATAGTTTTTTAAGTGTTCTGAGGCTCACTGAGGCCTATGGAGTACAAACATCTCAGTGTAAATATGCAACCTCTTAATATATCTTCAAACATTCAGAATTTCTAGGGACTCTCTTGGAGGTTTTCTTTCTTCCAGAGTTTTGCTTATGCAAAAGCGTTTCGGGATGCTAGTTCTGCCCCTGAGACAGCTCGGTCATGTCTGAGCACTGGGAGGAACTTGCGTGACCATCCTCACACGCATGTCTGTCTGCACTCAAACCAACTAGTGTGAGCGTGCAGACATAACATGTTACAAGCGTGCCCAAGGGCTGTTTACATCTCGTCATCATCCGTTGAATGTGATAATGACACTGCAAAGGCAACAGGGGGACTTTCTCCATTGATGACAAATGGCAAGTCATCTGGATGCTCTTCCTGATCGTTTGGCTTCTGTAACCTGGGGCTCAGGCGGAAACCTCCGTGCTCGTGTCTCTCTGGGAGGTCCTGGGGACCTTGGGGATCCCGTGGGGCAAAACGTGAGGAACTTGCACTTATGCACGCAGAGGTGACCTGTGGCTGTAGTCCCTTGTGCTTGTAAGAGAGGGGATCTCTGGTAGCACTTACACCTTATGTGAGCACAGCAAGAAGGTTTGTAAAGGTTTTTCCTGGTCCTTGTTTCAACCTTGCTTTTCTCCTGTATCAGTCTCAGTCCAGATTTCTGCATCAGCCTTAATTAGTTGTGTTTTTTCCCCCCTCCTCCTCTGCTCATTTTCCTGCGTAGTATAGCATGTCAGGTATGTCTAGTAGTAATGTGCTGCTGGCAACTTCTCCTAGACAGAATTATCCATAAAGGGAGATATGGTGAAAGGAGTCCTGTATGGCTCAGCATAGCTAAGAATTGTGTTTTTATTTCTGTCTTTTTATTTTCTTTTCCTCTTCCTTACTATTTTCCTTTTCTTCTGAATAGGAATCCAAATATCCCTTTCCTCCTCTCATTCCAGGTTCCAGTTTTGCTTATATATTTTTACCATCATAACTGAAAATTGGAGCAATCAGTATTTTTTTCTTTAACATTTGGGATTTTGACCAAACAGTTTCCATTAATTTCAAATAGAAGTACTTAATATAACATATTAAGGTAGAATAGATATCCATTCTTAGTCTCTGTTCTAGTTGCAGTTCTTATCCTCTCTTGACCATTCAATTGTAATTACTTGCATCGAGCATCATCTTGAAAGATAGACTCAGAAATATTTTTCCAATAACATGACAATATAATGTAGTGTTTGTTTTTTCATGCCTTTATTTAATAGGAGATTCAAAGCTATATGAAAATTCCCTAGATCTCAAATCCTGGGGATTAATTGTCATTGGTTCAAGTTACAAAGCAAACAACCTTCTTTGGTTTTTAAATGCTTATGCAGTTAAGTTCAGTACTGAGGTATATAGCAATAGTATTTTAGGCAACATTTGGCACAGATTGTGTTCTATGTCTGTTACTTTTTATTAGAATATTTTAAATTAAGTAGAAAGGCCATCTTATAAGCATCTTAGATGATAATACATAAGTATGTTTGTGCATATATGTACAACATAGGTGCATGTGTTAGATCTGAATGTGTGTGTACTTTGTATAGTAAATAGATTGCTCTACACACATATTGAAAATATGCACTTTTATCTCAGAAAAGAATTTAAATGCATGTCTCTTCTTTTATAAAGTTACTAAAATGCCAAAGTCAGTGCTACTTCAAATAACTGAATTTCTAGAATTCATATTTAATATTCTGTATGTAGACATGTGAATTGTCAGAGATTTGGGTTTTTTTTGGAGAAGATTTTGGAAAATGCAGAGGTTAGCATGGACTGAATCCAGCACCCAGATAACAAGAACAGACTGCACTTGAATTTAATGAGGAGCTCTAGATCAGACACCAACTTCGGATTAACTTTTTTTTAGCTGATTGGAAAATGAATGTGAAATACAGATGATTGTGCAGACATTTGTTTACAGGAAATGACAAACCCAGTGGTTTAAGGGCATGGAGACTTAATAGCTTTGTTGCAAGTGATCCGGGTTGCAAACCACTTGGTTGCAGACCAGGTTCTGCTCTTGCAGCCTGTACGACTTGTGCTTTTGTGTTTGTTTTTGAAACAAAACAAACAGTTACCGAGGAATTGGCAGCAAAAATCGTGTACAGCTTAGTGTGCATTTAGAAGTCTACTTGTGGAAAAATAGTAAACTAAATATGCAGTGTAGATTTTCTGTGTTTTGTTTTCCTGCATTATGTGTAGACATGTGTGCATATATAGAAGACAGTACATGGCTAGGCTGGTTGACAGTTGTAGGAAGAATCTCAGCTTTAAGAATTTGTGTTGAGTTTTGCAATCTTAATGTTGATTCTTTCTTTTCAGTATTAAAAATATATATATTAAAAAAATACATAGCCACATGTGTGGCCTGCCCAGCTGGCCACTGTCTCTTTGGTACCAGCCCTTCTCTTTGCCCTTCTCGCACTAATGGCCCTAATTTGGGCCCTCCTGTCTCTCTAGTTAGTGTTTTTTGCTAACCTTATGAGAACTTAACTGCTTTTGAGGACAGCCTTTAGCTGAGGTTAGGTGGTGAGTTCTAAAGTTACTACAGGGCCTCTGACAGATAAACAAAGACATACTGGAAAACAAAAGCTAAAAATAAAACCCAACCCCCCCTTATTTCCCTTAGTCCTGAAGAACACACTTTTGAAGGAAAAGTTGTTTAAAATATGTCCAGTTTTTGACTGCTTAGTTATTGACCTTTTGACTTTTTTTAGGTTCAGCAAATAGATCGTGTAGTAGAAGTTGTGGAGGAGACTATTAAAGGTAAGCCGTGCACTTGAAATAATTGCAGCCAGCTTGAAAGTTGTTAGCATTTTCTAACAGAAGTGCTGTTAAGATTCTGATCGACCTACACTTTTGCTCCTAGCACTCTATGTTTAAGCAATGCCGTGATTTACCATGTGTGCTTGGTATAAGGAATGATTCCAAAGATTGTCTCTGGCAGGAACTCTAGGAACTTTGGGTTTCATAGGTAAAAGATCTTGAGGACATTTCAGAAATCAGTGTTAGATGTGTTGGTTGAAGTTCTGCTCTGTATTTACTCAGTGCCCTAGCTCCATTTTCTTATGTTTAGCACTCCTGTTTTCTTGCTTTCATCTGCTTTGGATCACTTCCCTGAGCTTTCCTCAACATGACAGATAAATTACCCACTGGTTTAATGTTCTCCTGTAACCATGTTCCTTGTTCTGTCTCGACGAGTTCGTATGTGCATGCACTCACTGTACTTTCCAATGCAGTGCAGCAAAGACACGCTTGTTTCTTCAGTCTACCTAGTAAACATTTTCTGTTAAATAAATATATTTGTCTGGTTCTTTTGGGGTTACCTGAGTTTGTCTCTGTTACTTATCAGGCCATAAAAATTACTGTTCTGTGAAGCTTCGGATTACAAGGTTTAGTTTAATTGGCTGCACTTTCAATATAAACAAGTGTCTGGTCCACAAGATCCTGCCTCTAGCTTTAATGCTGGAGTATGTTGCTTTTTTGTACAGCATGAAAATGTGGGAAACAGTGTTGAGGAGGAAAACTGTTTAGTACAGTGAATGTTTTTTATGGACTCCAGTTTGACTGCCTTTATAAGACTTTGTATTACTCTGAGTACTATATATATATATAATATGTACAAGCGGGTCATATTTGTAAAAAGATACTGATGATTCCTTTAATAAGGGAAAAAAAGCAGAACTCGTTTCTTGTACTTAATTCGGATGTGCATCTTCATTCTTGACTCACTCTCACTGAAGTCAACATGCTCTAGAGTATTTCTGAGCTTATTAGAACAATTCCATGAAGGAAACTACTCTCTAATGGGAATCAGTAAGGTGGGATCAGGTCTGAAGAGATGAATAATGCTAACTTTAATCTTGTGTGGTTTTTTTTTCCTTCCTACAGCCTACTGAGCTGTAGTAACAAGGAAGAAATATTCATTTTTATTACTAAATGAGCCAAATTATTTCCCCAGAAACTTCCCCATGTTTATGGCAATGTATTGGGGATGGGTTGCCTCAAGATTTTTTTTACAACAGCGCAGAATTCAAATCCCTGTCTCATTTTTATGCATTTTAGCTGTTTTTAAGAGCACAAAACAATAACCTGGGTCAGTATGCCCTCCCTTTGCAGGAACGGGCTTTATAGTTGTTACACTGACTCAGGGCATTGCTGTATTTTGATAACACTTTTTTTCTGGGTATTGAATATTGTGTGACTAGGGAAAAAAGGCAAACAACTTATTGCCAATTGTTGAAATCATGTTTTTCGCCAAATTTAGGGTTACGTTTTACATACCAATGCAATATTGGAGTGGTATAAAATTAGCATGATATAAAATGTTTTCATGTACATTCAAACTTTTAAAAAGTCTGAATTTTGAGAGAGGTTTTAGTTCTTTTCGCGTGACTGTAAGTGATTTGAATAAAAAGGAGTAAGTGGGCTGCTGAATTTCATACACAGTACCAGTTGCTTTAGGAATTCCTCAGAAGGTAATGGAACACAAAATTTCTGAAATTTTGTTGGAGAAAATAAAAATATTTTTAAAAATAATAATAATCAAATTGATAGGTGTTATAGATGACTAACTTGGCTTTTGAAAAAGCCAGCTGTAAAAATAGCAATTTTTATTTAAATGATAAGATTATTTTAATTATACATTTTTTAAAGGATAATAAATTAATTTATATATTTGAGAATCACGTTACCAAAGAAAAGTGAGAAGAGTGTAATGCTCTTTACAGTCTTTCATGAAGTGAAAGAGTGAAAACCAAGAACTTTCATTTTCCAACTTAAACACTAAAACATAACAGAATTGCAGGTTAAAAATAATTTAAACTATAAAGTAGTATAGTAGAATATGGTAGAAGTTTTAAATCCTGTGTGTAAACCAGGATGAGCTTTAAGTCTTCTGTCATGTTGAGTCTATGTGCTTTGTTAGAACTTTTGGACCCTCGAGTGGTTTAGAGGACAGAGATGGTGTGTGGGGCAGGGGATTAAATCCAGGTTCTGGACTGACTACTAGTTTAGTAAATTTTCAGTTGGATTTTTGATAAAATTGTACTATGCACTTCCTTTGTCTTTAAAAATAAAGTAAAAGATTGCATTGTTGGGGTACTCTTGTGTCTATATACTTACTGCGTCCAAAATAAACATTTAAACTGGATATTTAAATTGAATAAATGTGAACCACATAGCATCCAGCTGTCCCTGGAGATCAGGCTGCCTAACAGCGTTACCTGGATTTTCTGTCCAGATTCCTGCGTTACTGTCCTGCTTGCCAGTTTTCAGGTCAGAGCACTGAAACTCATTTTCCTTATGTTCTCCTTTCTTAAGGTATAGCTTAGATTTTTCTTCAACCATTTAAGTTTTTGGTTTTTTCAGTGCACAGCTTAAGAAAAGGTTAACCTGGAAGAATTATGCCACCTCACCCGGTTTGTCTAATGGTTCTTCTGTTTCTTCAGGAAGCACCTTGGTTTCTTCAAGAAGAACTCTTACTGGATTTGGTTAAAACCTTAATTACCTTCAAAGTACCTTTCCTTTCTTGGAATTATTTCGAACTCTTTTTGTGAAATGTAAGAGTTACTTTCTGTTTAATTTCTCAGCTTTCAAGTCATTGTCAGCAAATCCCTGTTCAGAGCAGTGTCTTTCTGCTACCTCAAAAAGTGGATTGTTTTCAGGGACCTTGAGTTTAAAAGAGCATAATTGCCTGTTTTTAACTGTCCACATCCATTTTCTCAATTCTACAACAATCATGTTTTATGTGGCTTTACTTTTACATCCATCTCCTGTCAAAAAATGGAAAAGACGTTCGTGCTTATCTGACTGCAGTTGAACAAACTCAAGTATTTAAGAGAACCTGTGAAGCATTACTTTTATATCACCTTGACTTTTATTATCTAAATTTCTAATGGAACTTTGAAATTTCTTAATCACAGGGCAAATTCTGAAGCTGTTTAATGTGGAAATTCTTTTTTTATTTTTGATTCTAAAGCTTTAGACATTTAGGGCTTTCCCCTGTGCCCCTTCCTCCTAGGCTTTAGCTCTCCGACATCTTTGCCCTGGAAGCTCTCCAGGGAAGGGGGGAATGGACCGACGGGACACTCATACAGAGCTGTTTTTAGCATAGGCCTTGGGGAGGTGAGGGGCACAGGCTGAATGGAGTTTAGTCGGTATTGTCTGTCTGACTTCTGCACCAAACACAGTTTCACAATGGGTCATTAGACTTGATGGTAGAAAACAAGCAAAGGAAATTACTTCAGGGTTCAGCCTTCGTACCTCGCATAAACTTTCCCGTGTTCAGTCACGCTGACCTGTGTGGCGAAGCTGCCCATCCATTCCCAGTTTAAACTTTAACCACTGCTTAAATTGCCCTCATGGGGATGGTAATTATGGGCCATTGATACTAGTGGTAGCTCATATGAAAGTAAGCAGAGAACTGGTATCATATTATATAGGCTATTTGTAATAGCGTTCACATTATATAGGCTGTATGTAGTAGCATTCGCATGCATGCAGCAGCATAGTGAGCAGGATTTGTATGTGCAGTTTAGTTTCATTGCAATCTTTTCAGTTTCTATAACATCAGGGTAACTTTGGACTTGAGCTGGTGAGGAACAAAAGGAGAAAAAAATGTAGGAGTTGGGCTTAAGGAAAAGTATTTATTTGTCTTCCTGTCAGGAAGCTATTTGTGCCTGACGTGCAGCTTGAGTTGGGTCAGGGGGAGGGTCGTGGACTCGCTGAGTCCCTGTTTCTGTTGTTCCGTCCTTCAAAAACTGGGGGGAGGAGGAGAGTCATTTCTGAAAGGGTGGGCAAAATATATAAATATCTTACTATTAAATCTGTAATTGTGTTTCTAGCTAGTACAGTTGCCTTTTTAAACTTAATCATATTAATAATGAATGGTACTAGATGCTGAATTGGTGAAAGGGTTCTCTATATTTGATAGAATAAGAAGGTGTGTGGAGGTCAAGGACATGTTTTCAAAAGGACAAATAACATTATAGTTTGAAGGTGAATTACTGAAATGACAAATAAATGTTTAAAAGATTCAGAATCACCTGTCTGTATGCATTAATAGCTGAGGTAAACATCACAGTACTGTAAATCTCTCTCCCTTACCCCCTTCTTGTTGTGCCTGGATTGAATAAATAATTGCTGATTTTTTTGTTTGTTTGCTTGTTCCTGTTATCCAAGAAATGAGCTTTACATGTAGGCAGAGAGTGTCATTACAGGGACAAACAGCATTTAATCCACTGTTAATTTTGAGAACTGCTTTGATGATGAACATCGACTCAGGGAAGATCTGCATCTCTCCTGTCTCATGGTTTTTGAAGGAAGGCGCATACACTCAGCTGAGCCCTTCAAGAATCATAGAGTCATTATGGTTGGAGAAGACCTTTAAGATCATCAAATCCAACTGTAAATCCTTCAACACCAAGCCTGCTAAATGTCCCTTAGCGGCTGGTTCAAGTTTTGGTTTCATCTTTTTAGCTGCCCGGGAAAGATACGACATTTTGAAGGATGAGTATTAAATAACACAGAGTGGTTCTACCACTGGAAGATGAGTTTGAAATGGTAATTTGATTGTCTGCATCGATATCAGTTCAGGTAGTTTAGTTTTATAGAGTGTAATTTAAAGAAAATGATAGAGCGTGATCAAGAATATACAGAAATAATGGGGAGACTCCTTCTGCAATGGCACATTTAAATTGCTTTGCTTTGTAAACCATAAGTTAATGATGCAGGTTAAAATAAAAGATTTGTCTGATGGGGCCAGAGACTTCCCAAGTAATTTGTTTCTGTTCAGGCACCAAAGTCTAACACCCTCTTTGCTGTGTCTCTTCAAAAGCATTTGACTGCTGGGTGTGAAAGATGATCCAAAATCTTAAGTAGATTTTAAAATTATTTTTCCAATGTAGTTATTGCATTGATTTGGTTTGCAAAACCATAAGGACAATTGCTGTTACAATGATGGCTTTATTTTGTAAATAGTTTACAAAAACTGCATGGGAGAGAAAAGAAAATAAGCAATGATGGGGCACAGGGTACAAGTTGAAAACGTTAATAGCAAACCTCATTGCTTAGCGTTGCCATTGCTACATGAACCATGTGCATGGAAAAGTGCATGTCTTTTAGACCTGTATGTCCATCTTTTTTTTTTTCCTTCCTGAGAACACAGTCTGTTTCATTTGACACAAAATTTTGTTTCCTTGAAAGATTTCACTTCCAAATCTCCCGAAGTTTTGAGCAATGCCTTTGATCCTAATCAAGTGCATTTCTTCCCAGAGAGATGGACAGGGGTGAGACCAGGGAAAGTCGGCCTGTTGCTGATTATTAGTATTGTCCGTTTGAGTTTGATAATCAGCATTCTCAGTTCACAGCAGATTGAACTTCAAGTCTTTTTTGTTTATTTGTTTGTTTTTTCAGAAAAACAGTAACATTGCATGATTTTTTTTGTCAAAGTAGATCTATGAAACACTTGAGTCCTGAAAGAAAAAATGAAAAACAAAAAGCCACTGCCTTAATTGTGCTGCTCAAACTCTATTTTGCTGTGAGAGTAATGTAGATATGTTGGAAATACTGTATTATTATATGTATCTATATTTCATTGCAGGAATACTAAGAATAAATTACTGTATGCTTAAAGGAGAGAAAGTGAGGTGTGAATTTTAGCAATCTGGACTACCTGCAGAGCTTTTTAGTGGTGCAAATTGCCTCACTGTATTTTACTGTCTTATTTTTGAAATTATTTCAAGCAAGTTTTATAAAGCCTCTGCCTTCACTCATGTGAGGACCATATTCTGAATTCTTCCAGAACAGAGTTGCTGGATGCTCATGTATTCCAAGTGGGAAGCTTAGGAAATGTAGTTATTTCAAGCGACTTTAAATGGGCCTGATGCTTATTAGGATCTGTAGCTTTCCCTGAAGCTTTGTGAGAGCCAGTGTAGCCCGGACATGGTCTTTTAGGGGGAGCGATCCGAAGAGCAGGGCTGAGCTCAACATCTGTGAGCAGCCTGACGAGACCCTCCACGCGGCCCAGGGCACGCTCATTCCTTGGGGGACCCTGATGTGCAGATGGGGACTAGACCAGATACACGGTTCTGACCGCGCTCCTGGCTTTTCCCTGTCTTATAGTCAAACTAATTCCTCCTAGCGCAGATTGAGGAGAGAGCTGGTCTCTTGCACAACGCTCCCGCCTTCACTGGTTGAGGGAAGGGAGAACATCTAGATGAGCTGCTCAGCAAGAGGGGGCATGTTGCACCCGCCCTGGGCTTGGTTTTCTTCAGGAGCTTCCCGCGTGCTGCCTGGTGTGGGAGAGGAGCTCGTGGTGCCTCCTCGCTGCATGTGGGCCCGTCCCGTCCGGGGTGCACCCGGGGCTGGGGCCAAGGCTGGCTGCGCGCTGCTGGCCCCGCCGGCCGGGCTTCGAAGCGCCTCCGAGTCTAACGGAGGCGATTGGGCTGAAAATGAGCAGAGTCCAGCCTCGCTGTGCCGTGGGCCGGGCAGCTTGTTACCTCTTTGCATCCCGGGTGCTACTTAGTTTGTGGATAGATGCAGCATCACCTCTCCGGAAGGTCGTTTGTAGGCTGTAGAGACACAGCTAGAACACCACTCTGTAAATAAAAACTTTATTCCAAAATCAGTTTTGATTTCCTTTACATTTATGTTTTAAGTGTGCTCATATGCATTTGCCTCTATAGTATGCCTTTGTTACTGTCACTGTGTGCTCATTTCTTTCAACAGTTAACTTGATCCATCCCATCTTTCAGCCTCTTAGCACTGCTTTTGTTCTCTTCCTTACACGTCTTCCTTTAGTATTTCTTCAGAGAAATTTCCTGTCTTGACTTTTTGTTCATATGACTTTGCCTTCCTCAGTGGCACTGCACCTATGTGCTCTCCCCCCACCCCCTCCCCAGTGTTTGCATAAAGGAAGCTCTGTATTTGTTAAAAAATAGTGGTGGAAGGAAATGTGTGCAAGAGTACATGAAATAGCGCTTAATTCCCGTTCCTTGGAGATGAAGGGGAAGATCTACTGCTTGGTAGAGTTCTCCTACCAGTTTCCTTTGCATATCTGTTTTTCGTATGTTCTCTGGCAGGCTCCTGATGCACATACATCTACAGATGTGTGCTTACCATTTAATATTATGTATTTTTTGTATCCTTCTTAACAAAAGAGAAGGAATGCTTTGAAAATACTTTTGTTTTGCATACTGATGAAACCAACCCGTTTAAAAGCCTTTACTAAGGTTACCATAGACCTTATTGTGCTAAGTTCATTCCAGCCTCATCCTCTGTGTGAACAGAGCCAAAGTAATATTAATAGTGGCTACTGATTTGTATGTGAAAGTGGAGTTCATCTTAAAGAGTTCTGGAAAATCAGAGCTCTAGTTCATTCTGAATTGCTTCTAACCTGATCCCATTTACACTTGCTCTGAGTGGTTCTGCTCTACGAGCTTCCTCACTGCACTTGATTAGTGCTGTTCTTGTATTGTCCTGCAGTAATTACCTAGTAACCAGCGAACAGCTGCTCTGAAGCATGGCCTAAACCAGCAATTAAACTTTTCACCTTTTTTTTTTCTTTTTGAATAGAATTTTATCTGTTGGTAAACTACATGCAAGTAGATTATCTTCATTTTAGAAGAGACTTTGAGGACTCTCAAGTGTCCTAAAGCAAGAGTCTCAAATATAACCTATCATCTGTTCATCACTAAGCTCTTATTACAGAGCCCCCACCTCTGGTGAATCTTGTCATCTAATTCATGATGGTAAGCCATCAAAAGCAAAAGATTTTTTTGATGGCTTGAGCAGAACACTTGTCAGTGTGGAAGCTGAACTTCCATTAACTTAGTTTTAAAAAATGTTTTTGTACCAAGCATTAAAAAAAGAACTACTATTTTTAGGTTGAGTGCACCTAGTTTGTTTGGTTGCGGGCATTAGCCATCCAGCAAAGTAAGAGGGTATTTAACTTAGATAAACTGCTTTAGAATGAGCCCATGAAAAATGATTTTGCCTTTTCCTTACTGAAGATGACAAAATACTTATTTTTAAGTTTTCTTGAAAAAAGTATGGGGAAAGAAAGATCTACAGCATGTGAAAAATATGATTCAGTGTTTATCAAGCTGTGTTT
Organism: Crypturellus tataupa; assembly: GCA_034781795.1. NCBI lineage: Eukaryota > Metazoa > Chordata > Aves > Tinamiformes > Tinamidae > Crypturellus > Crypturellus tataupa. The sequence continues at coordinate 1,381,716 of JAWLRI010000010.1, read as the reverse complement.
TATTAATAGCAACAATAGTGTAAACAGATGCTTTAGTGATTACTTGAAATGCAAAAAAATAGTCCTTTTACTGAGCAGGAGAAGTATTTAAGGTCAAGAATACTTTAACTAAATTTTTTAAAATATGGGTTTTTAAACCCATTGTGCCTGTATTGCAGAACGCTGTGGCTGAATATATAATGATGCTTGCATTCTGGAAGCACTAGATTTTCTTTAAGAACTCAACTCCCAGTACTGTTTTTTATCCTCTGGTGTTTACAGTGATAAGTACAGGGGTATTATTTTTGAGGGCTACACAGATTTTTTTGTCAGTCACCTTTGTCATACCTTTGTATTAACTTGCCTTTTATTGTAAATCAATAGCAATGTGGAAAAAAAAATCTAGGCATATTTCATGTGCAAATAAGCTGCCAAATGTTATTTTTTTTGACCTTGCAACAGTGCGTGTGCAAGCTCAGGAAGGAGTATGTGCCAATTTGAAGGTGGCCAAGGAGGCTGACGTGGTGATAGGCAGGATGCAGCTGGGAAATGCATGGTGGTTCATGGGGGAGATAGCAAGAGAGATGGTGTTTCTTTCCTGGATTAGGAAACTCTCAGGTTTAAGAGAGGTTATGCCTTAGGCTCCCTAGTGAGTTATATTTTACATGCAAGTGCACTGTTTTTTTTTTTGTTTTGTTTTGTTTTTCAGTGTCTGTGGTATCCTGCCTAGCATCTGAAAAGCACTGAAAGGAGTTCTAGATTTGTAGATATACTCCTAGTTAAGAAGATTTTCCAGACTCCTGTAGTGTTTCTTTTTGCTTCTTTCTGTTTTCTGAAGAAAACATGGATTATGAAGTTGTGCTTACTGCACTGGTTTGTCAACAACTCCGTGTCCCTCTGCCCTTACTAGGTTTTAGTCTTTTGGCAAATCACAAAGAGAATTAAGACAAATAGTGAAGTCTAAAGCATACTTGTTCTCCTACAGTTCCATGAAGATGTTTGTCTCTTCGATTAATGCTCCCAGGATGGGAATGACAGAGACATGAGCTAGATTCTTATTAGGCAACAGTAATTCACTTAGCTCTTCACTGTCAGGATACAAATTCAAAGGAGATCGAGTTTCCCTGATTCTGCTCTGTGAGGTATTACTGGTTGTTCTACACTTCAGAGTGCTGCTTGGACTCTAATTCTAAATGTCTGATTTTTAAATGGTGATTGGTTTATTGTTATATTTTTCAACCTTCCTGTTTTAAGAGTGCTGTTAAAATAAGAATGCTGTATTTTCAGCCATAAACTCAAATAGTGGTAATAGTGTGGTAAGGCAATTGAGTATATAAAAATGGAGAAACTATTTTCTTCCAAATAAACCACAGTATGAGGAAATACAAAAAGGAATGTTCCCTCCTTCTAGTTCAATTTTTATGCCTGCCATAATGCAATTACTTTTATTATAAAAGTAAAATAAAATGGTGTCATGCCTGTGACTCCTCAATGAACCATTAGATTAAAAAATAACCGGTTGTACCATGAGACAAAGATGCTGCTGTTATTTTCTTGAAAAGGTAGAAATGAATAATTTAGCAAGTCTTAATAGCACAAGCAGCATATTACTAAATTAATAATAGGATGGAATGAATTTTTTGTCAAATGCAAAAATAACGTATCTTTCAATTGTTGCTGAATTTACAACGTCTCTTTCAAGTATTAACCATTATGATATCAGGTCAGTTCTACTTCTCAGACTGTGTGTTTCTCTTGTCTTCAAAATTTTAGGAAATATTGAACAGATCATAGTCTCATTTATTAGCAAAGAGATGTCTAACTCTGGGATAATTCCTTTTTTTGCCTTTCTTCAACTCCAGGTAGTAGCTACTCTCCACCTCCATTGGATATCTAGCATTAGCATTTGCTTTATGTTATAAATGATACAAAGTTTTTAATGACTTGTGTATGTTTTACTCTAGCTCTTTCCATAATATATGATTAATTGCTTTCATTTCTCATGGCTACATTTTGCTTCTGAGTATAAGTGAAACCTGCTCTCTGTGCTCCTTAAATCAAAGACTCAGACTGGTGTCCCTGGTGTACTGGTGAAGGCAGCTGGTCATAGTATTTGTTTTACTCTGTGAATTTCTCACCCTAATTTAGCAGGGTCTTAACACAGCTCATCCATGTGTGTCTGCCCACTCAGTGGGCTTCCTCTCAGTGTCCTGTCAGGAGCAGAAGCTTGGTAGGAAAAGGTCGGAGTTGTCAGTATAATGTGCCATGGGAGGAGAGCCTATACGTCATTGTAGACAGCAAGAAATTTGCAGATTAAAGTCCCAGGTAATCAGAGAATAGAAGTCGAATGAACAAACCACATCTGTTCCCCAACACACAAAAAAAGAGAAAACAAAGGAAGTTTTCTTGCCAAAAAGTATTTCTTGGGGCTTGGTAGAACTGGAGAAGACAGTCCATACCATAAATCTTGTTTAACCACGAGCGTGTTATTGGGTTAGGCTCTACGACAGTTCTACTAAGACTAAACGCTCAAGTATGTTTGATTCAAATATGCTGGTTCTCCATGTAATAAGTGTAAAAATATTCAAGGGTAGTTTATTACCTACAAATTTAAACTTGAATAAAAAGTGGGGAAAAACAACACACTTTTATTCCAGCCATGTGGGTCATTTAAATATTGCCGTGTTGATCTTTGCTTGAGAATCTGAAAATGAAACAGTTTAGATCATTTTAATTGAAGAGACCAGAAAATGCAAATATGAGAAGCTAATTAATTGGATGAACTAATTTGTATATCTTAACAGGACTTATCTTACCTGTCAGAGTCCTTTTCTTAAAAATGAATAAAAATGTAGGAATAAGGTATTTTCTTCTCCTTTCATTCTTTAGGTGTAAATACTCCTTGTAAAGAAAAAATATTCAAAGTAAATGTGATGGGACTTGTGTTTAGTATTGACTCTGTTTTCTCTGCTTCATTTGAAGGTCATTCTGTGAGATTACTGGGTCAGAAAAAGGATAATGGAAAACGTTTGGGAGGAGCACGACTGGATTTGCCAAAAATTAGGAAGAATCCACTTATAGAAATCATTTCCATCAATACAGGGTAAGAAAATTCTGAAATTATATAATCTTTATTACTACTGAGGATTTCAGTTCATAATTTTCTGTAGGCATGTCTTATAACTCCTAAATCATAGCGAAAGAGGAAGGATGACCACTTGATAATTTTTTTTGGCATTCTTTCTTTCTGCAAACTAAATTCCTTCTTATTTGGTGCAAAACTTGTGCCACTTCTGGCCCGTGTATCTAGCTTCTGAAAAAGCAAATGTGATGGAGAGGGGATTATTTTTGTCTGTTTTGCTCTTTTTGAGTTTTTTGAAAGGCAGTTCTCGAACATCACTCTTTTAAGATCTGTAAATACCTCATTATCAGCCTAGATGTATTAAGGACCAAGTTAGACATGTTCATTCTTTTCTTGCTGTTTACTCCTTTGATACATTTATGAAGAGTTATAACATTCAAACCTCAACCTTTGCTTCAGCTCTACCTATCAAGATTGCCATTTCTCATCTGTAAGACTGTGAACGTTTTTCTGTTCTGTGTTTTGCTTTGAGGGATTGCATTTTTAATCCCCTCTCAGTTGATACCTTCCTTTTCCAGACTTAGTCACTTCTGCTCAGTCATTTCCCATTGGCTCTATGTCCCCCCCTCAAAAAACAATTTTTTTTTATATATGTCTTCTCCAGTGTAATAATTTCCCAAGTGGTGAAATATAAAATACTTTGATCCAGGCATTCCAGGTAGATGAGCACTTACTAGAAGAAACATTACAGTAAATCTTAGCTTTCTTCATTTTTATTTAAATCTAGCACTTTTGTAAACATTTTGTAATGTAATTCTTAACATACTGTCCTGCATTTACTTTCATATCTTTAGGTATTCTTTTGTTCATATTTTGCTGTAGTAGCTGGTGTGCTAATTAGATCAGGGTGCTAGTTCAAGATTTAGTATGCTTATTTTTTCTTCCTCTAGCATAAATATGTGGTTGATAAGTTGTCATATTGCTGAGTTATAATACTTTTTAAACTGCAACTTTGTGTAATAGTTGATGTTTTTTCTTTCTTTCCTTTTTTTTTTTTTTAAGTCTTCTTTGGTGCACTTATTTTAAGTGAGCTACATTTTTTTTCTCTATTGTCTTTCCCATAGGCATCTTGTCTGTGCCTGTGTAATCAAAATCCTTTTTTTTGTGATTCAAAATATGAAAAGTTTTCTTTTTTAATTTAATTCAGATGGTAAAAAAAAAAAAAAAAGCTCTATCAATATGAGTCACAAACTTTTGTAATAATGTGCTGTTGTCAGGAATGTTAACTGATTTAGACTGTTTTATTTTTTACATATTTTCTAATTTATAGTATCATTTAAGATAGTAAAATACATTGTTATTTACAGTAATAGATTTTTACTAGGCTAATGATAGATATATCAGAAAGAGGCTGCTGCGTGGTATGAACATCAGAACACAGCTGATCATTGGTAACCGATCTTTGCAGACTCTTCTTATTCTGAAAATAAATATTTTCCTATCCAAAACTATTTTTCAAACTCACCAAATTATAGACAATTAACATCTTCCTAGGATGATGCCCCAGGAAAACCTTTTTGTTTGAGACCTGACAGTTGATAAAAACTCATGACTTTGATCAGTAGTTATTGTTAGCTTTAGGTAAACACAAGGTAGCTTTGGAATATCTAAGAATACCAGGAGCTACGAAAAAGTATTTATTTCCTGCAGACCAGGGCAGAGAATACCAAAATGCTTTGAAATCCTCTACCAGGTTGGTTGAATATGGTGGCTAAATAACGAGGGCCGTGTTGTGTGTTATGTTGCTCCCTCGAGGCGCGCTGCCTCTCCTGCAATGCAGGTTATTGCTTTTCCCTGGCCTTTCCACCCGGGTGTTGCCAATGCCTCTTTAGGCCATGCCTGGAGATCTGCCACATGGAGACAGGCCTGGGGATGGCAGTTAAGGCCAGACCCTGGGGGCCCTGGCCAAGCTGGGATCCTGGCCCACAGGGCTCTGTGCAGGCCCCAGTTGAGCCAGGTAAAGCCAGTGATGGCCCCGTGGTGTGTAACCCATTTTATAAATGAGGTCTTAATGAACTCTTGGCTGCTTCTGTAGCTCTGCAGGGGGAAAACTGGCTTGCTTGAACATGTGTATCCCACAGCCCCAGAGCATTAGAGTCCTTGATGGCTTGTGTCAGCACCATCTCCCTCTCCAGGAACATGAATATCTTATGCGTTGTGCAAGCTTGAAATTCTGTTCTTTTATCATTTTTCCATCTCAAGCAGTTTTTCAGTTTTATGGTAAGTTAGGGAGTATGGAGATCAAATTTTTCCAAGAGCTGCATTTTAATTTTATATGAAGTCATAGAATATTCTCTCTATATATTGCATTTCAGCATTTGTTTAAGATCAGGTCTGTAAAATACAAGTGGAGCTATGTGGCCCAGAAACTTAAAACTTTCAACTCTATATTTTTTTAATGTGGACATTTGAAGATAATGTATGTGATTCTGTTAACTTTTGTCCCAGTCTAAAACTTACCAATGCTTTTCTCCTATTTACTTTTGATGGCTGGATTCCTATGAGGTGTTAGATAACATAGTAACGATGCTTGTAAGAAATCTGGAAATACTTTAACGGCATTCACAGGGTAATACCCATCCCTTGCTAGCTTTTGAGTATTAAAAGTAGATCATAGACCTCTTTAGTGCAGCAGATTTAGATGTCTAATGAACAAGAAATACCAGAGACTTTCCACCTACGATGGCACACAGAGGAGCAGAAATCAGGGGGTTTATGAATTTTTTTTTTTTAACAGTAGTTTAGGCTTGTAGTTCCATTCCCATTATATTCTGTTCTCTACTATATGCTGTACCATTTCATAGTATGTGTCTTCTACAGAAGCAGGCTCAGCTCTTCCTATTATAATACAACTTTCGTACGAGACAAGTGTACTATGTGGACCAGAGTAACTGCAGATCTGTACTGCACAGCTCTCATGAGAAATGGGAACGTGGTCGTAAACAAGGCAGACATGGATTATAAGGCCCTGTGTGCTAATCTGTGGTGGTCGCTATGTGCTAGACCATGACATATATGCCATGGTGCTGCCTGGCTGAAGAGCAATCGTCTCTTACTTAAAATGGACATGTGCCAAAATCATTAAGTTATCAACCAGTATGCACCAGAATTTTTCTAAGTAGATGAGTAAATTAGAACTTGGTAATTGTCATAAAAAGAGCCCCTACTTCTGATGGCCCACTGCAAAAACACAGGGAGGTAACCATGTTGTCCAGATTTTTGGCTAATTGAATTGGCTGAGCTAGATTCTTACCTTTTTGTGATATTCAGCAAATGTCAGCCACACTTACGAGACTATCTGCTAAATTGCTTTGTGCATTCACATTACCTCTGACTCCTTTATAGCCTTTGGAATGAGTTTTCTAAAGTCATCACTTCGAAAACATACCAAAATAGCTTTGGTGCTGTTACTCAGTCCTATACTATACATTGTTAAGGAGAGGGGGAGAAAAATTAATTAATGGAAGCTTTTGCCCTCCTCTGCTGAAGGAAGTATGATATTTCAGTCATAGACTCATCAACTCATTGAAAAAACTACTGCTGTTTTGGTTTCTATACTTTTTGAGGTTGACTCAGTTTTCTCCCCTAGCGTGATATGATCTCTAGGTTAAAAAATAATAATAAAAAAACCTTATATTTTGTAAAAAAAAAAAAAAATGAATTACCTGCAGTGATAAAGTTTTTTTGGGGGCAAGCTCATAGATATATGTCCAACTATCACAGAATGTCGTCAACACTTCCATCTTCTAAAACACTGCTGTCCCCATCTTGAGTGAATGCTTAATCTGAACTACAAATTACTTCCTATTTTAAAACAACAACAAAAAAGACTAAATACCTACAGATTGAATTTCATGTCTTTAATAGATTTTTACCTTGTTCATAAATAGCATGCAATTTTTCTATGTCTTAATGCTTAACTTTTCAAGATACTCTGCAGGTGATTTACTACAATTAACAGAGGATTTCGATTTAAGAATAAAAGAACTATCTGTCTTTTGACTCACATTTAACTTTGTGCATGGAGTGGCAAAATAGCTCTTCTGGTGATAATAGTACTATAGTTACTATATAACGCTATAAATGTATTTATGGATAGCTGCAGTATACTTCAGTGATGTAATTACTTTGACCCTATCTGAGCTTATTACATCATATAGATAATATCATATCAAATAGTCACTACTGAGCTCATACATGTATGCCATTCCAGAGCATATGATAGATTTTAGTCTCAGAAAACAGGGCTAGTAATCCTGGAAAGCCTATAGTCTCACAAGAGGTTACCTCTGCACCAAAAATGTGGATATTTATTTACTTATTTTTCTTTAATCAATATTTTGGATGAACATAATTTTAGCTTCCAACTGTACTATATGCTAGACATGTATTTAACTAGTCATGTACAGTATAACAATCTTTTTGGTTTGGCACAGCAGCTCACAGAATAATATATATATATAATAAAAATGTGTGAAATGTTTGAATATGGAATGAAAATACACAACTGTTTGTATCTGTGGAAGGCATTGTAATTTTTAGCATACCATCTGAAAAGTTGGTATTCCAAAAGCTGCAGAAACCACATTGCTGTAACAGAGGGAAGGAGAAAAAGAGTTGTTTACAACAGAAGGTTTTTTAACAGCCTGCTTTTTTATTATTTTTTTGCCTAAGGTCTCTTTCCACTGCAGCTTACTGTAACTCACATCCAGGGTCATTATTTCCTAATTAGTAATTTAAATAGGGTATTGATGATGGCCTCTGACAGATTGCTCTTTCTCAGTTATTGCTAATTTCTTGCGTCCTTAATAATCCACATTTAAAGAAGGGGATAGAAAAGTATTACAGTACTTCATTTATCTGAAGCAGTGTGCTAGGTTGTGTTACATAGTAAGAATTTCATCAAGAACATTCAAAAGGAGGGAAAAAAAAAAGAAAAGAATTACCAGAAATTATCAGGAAGAAGTGATATATTGGTGTGGATTCCATTCTGCCCTTGCAGTTGTGATGCTTTAGCAATTTCTCCATTGCAGAGTGGGCGAGCGCTCTGTTTTGCGTCCTCATCACTGAGGACGTGCCCTGTTCACCCATGCTTCCTGAAGAAGGGGAAGGATTGTGTTCCACTGGTTATTGTCCTTTATTGGTTCGTGTGAGATAGTAGATCAAGAAGGAAAAGCTTGGTGAGTTGGGGGCAGGAATGATTTTCTTCTTCTTTCCTCTTGTGTAGCTTGGCTTCTGTCTTCCTCCAAGCACCAGAGATCAGTGGTGGTTGGCATGTAGGTGTGTGCTGTTTTCAGTGCCCAAACCAGTACCTTTGGTATCCCTTTAATGGGAATTCTCATACACTGAAATCAAGAACTGAGGGCAGGAGTTGCCTCTTTGGTCATATTGGTGAAGACTGCGAAAGTCCTCTGGGCTCCTCAGGCATGGACAGTTTTGCTGACATATCTGAAGTTTAGGATAATAAAACCCTTTCTCCTGTAGGTGGTCATTGGAATCATTGATTTCTCTCGCTGTTGCACATGGTTGTTTTGTCATCTCTGTTACTGAAGATTGCTTTGAAATGTAAATGTGGTGAATGTGAAGGAAACCTTCTGCAGGTTCTTTTGAAGAAAATGTCTCTTTTAGCATGCTGACCTGAAAGGATGACCCTGAATTTGACATCATCCCTCAGAAAGAGAAAGGTGGCTATACATAAAATGTTTACTACATACCCGTCTTCATTTTATAATAAGGGTATAAACTTTTCACTAACGATTTGCCTGAAATGATTTTTTTTTCTTATGCTTTACTGATGACACATCTCTTAATTTGTGTCATTGTTACCCTACTGTCTTTCTTATTCCTCATTTTTAGTGTCTTCACTACTCACTTGGTTGAACTTACCACTCACATCTTTGAACTCAAATCATACTCATTTCCATCCATGGACTCTTAAATATAGAACTTGTTAAACCCTTTTGCTGTGACATCTGAATTTGTCTCAGTCCATGCTACCTGTTCTGTAGCCAAGTTATCCTGAACTGGAGCTTCTTCACTTTCTATACTTGGGCTGGAGCGTGACCCCTTGCCAAGAGTAGTTTTGAGTAAAAGGATTTCGAATGAACTTAAACAATGTGTTCCTTAGTACATCGGATACCTGCAGATGTGACATTATTTGTGGTATAATATCAAGATTTGTAATATTTTTTTTCTGATTGTGTTCCTTGGTGGTGTCAGCTGCTGTTTGAATGCCTCTAAGATGGGTGTTTATGAAAGACAAGGTCTGTCTCCTGTTCCAAAGAGTGTTCAGCCCGTCCTTCATTAAGCCTGCTGACGTATGACACGTAAGAGTTCTTCCAGTAAACTGTGGTTCCTTTGGCATCACTCTGCTACTTGAGATGATATGCAGTGGCAATTTCATAATATCTACTAGTACTGCCAGCTTCACTGTAATCATTTTTTTTACTCTCCTGTTCTTATAATGAGAATTTCCCACCTGATTCTTCAGTGGTGCAGATGAGTGACATATCAAAGTGAATTGGTGCCTAGTTTGCATTATCCATTTGGCTCTTTCTGTAGCTCAGTCGTATGCTGTTTACATGCAGTGAGGTTTTTTGGTGTAGTCAGAAGGTGTGTGTTGGTAAAGTGAAGCTCTTTGCCATAGGCAAAAACTATTACAGAATATTGTTTGTACACAACAAACATTTCCGGTCCTCAGTCCTTGCTGTGAAGTATTTAGTGCTCATATAATTTCTTGAGCTATCAACTTAATGATTTCCTGTGTTACCAGGAATCTTTATTAAAGTACTCATAAATGCAACTATTGGGTTTCTTTTGAGTCTACTGAAAAACCTCTCCACGGAGTTGGAATGAAATTGTTTGTTTTGATTGTTTCCATTTTTGCACATTGGCTTCCCCTTTTATAAAGCCTTTTTTTCCAGCCTCACAAATCTTAGCTTTTTCTGCATATGCCACCATCGTGATTAAAAATTGCATCAGCCTGCTCCTTATGCATTCTGTTATTTGTCTTTTTGCTCTTGTGTGTCTCATCTTCAGGAAAAGCTTGCTATTTCACAATTCTCTTAAGAAATTCTGGGAGACTTATAAAAGTTGCCAAAAATTGCTGAGGAATCCTGTGAACTACAGTACCCCACAGCTCTGCAAGGCAGTGAGAAAAACTGCGCAGAACTCACATGCTCTCACTGCGTCATCTCGTAAAGCTTTGGGCTGCTTCGGGCATATTTGTGCTCCTTCGTCACTAGGTGGCTTCCCACACTCTGCGCTTGTGTTAGCCCAAAAGGAAGTTGACCAAAATTTTAAGATGATCCACGTTTTTTAAGGTGAACTACTTGGGTAGGACAGGAGGAAGGGGAATGACCTTGATTTCCTTTAGTGCGACTGTGCTATAAAGATTTCAGCAGTTCCAAATGATTCTTTTTGCTCCTGTATTCCTGATTATTTCAAGCTGTAATGCAGTAAAGAGACAGCTTTATCATATTTGGTATCTGTGTACAGGTTAGCACGGAGTGTTTTCGTGCGGCTTCCTGCCCTTCTGTTTGACAGATGATGACATCCAGCTGCTGATTTGGATCACAGAATGTGCTAGTCTGCTTGAATGAGGAAAGATGAGTTTGAAGTTCCTTGCAATATCTATTCTATGTCCTTAATTCTGAACCCAGTATTTTTTCTGAGTTTGGAGATAATTCCTCCATGTTGAGAAAAGTCTTCATTTGCGTCCCTTCTCTTAATGACCACGTATATATTTCCTAAGGGACATCTGGGCAGAATCCCAAGAAATTTATATTTTTTTATTTTCTCAGATTACAATAGATACTGAGAAGTAATCTCATATTTAATAATTACAATTGATACTGTGTTATCTCTCAGCTATCCACATTTAAAAAATCATAGCTAAAACAAAAAAACAAGCACTAGAGTAGGCATTCCTTTGGAAAAATCCCTGTTATTCTGAATGTATGTTAGCACAAGAAATGTCTATGCTTTTTTATACTCTTCACTTGGGATTTTTCTTTTCTTCTCTTGGCCTATTTTAAACACTGTGGTACAGCTTGAGAGTTTAAATGACTATGTCTTTACTACTCATCAACTGAGTCAGATAACTTTAGTTGCTTAATACTGGCAACTTCTTTTGTTACTGGGAAAACTTCTTACATGTCAACTAAAATGACAGTGATAAACAGCAGAATTGTCCTAGCTCCAGCCGACAAGGAACATTGCTCCACAACTGTGAATCGATGGGTCCAGCATCACAGAGGAACTTTAGTCATGTACGTTGGGCAAGTCATTAATTTTAAGGCAGTTTATAGCATTACACTGTGTGCTCTTGGATCTGTTCTTGTAGGAAATTCAAAATTTGAATTTTTATGGGGGGGATGAAATTTTCCACTTATCAAAAAAAAACTTCAAAAGTTGCATTTTTTTTGCATTATTATTCTTGGTCTTCATTCTTGAAATGCAAGATAGTTTAATTTTTCTTTTTTTCTGATTCCTAAATGTAAAAGGAACCTATTCACAACCATACCAATGTTTTTTTTTGTGTTCAAATAGTTTAATATATAAAAAATGCCTAGGGCAAATCTCTGTACTCCCTTTGCTATTACTTTTACTTCAAGATGCCTGAAAGAAACAGTAGTATTTATATCATGGATGCATTTCAAAGAGGCAGTTTAACTCCCCATTCCCATCCTGTTCTTCACCTTCTCCCATTTTGCAATTTAGGCAATAAAATAGTAAATTCCAACCTTAAGCATTCTATGATTTTGCCTGGAAACATGGCTTTTTCTCCAGCAGGATGGCTTACTAAATAAAACTGCTGAAATAATGGTTTCAACTTTTCTCTTGTGTTTTTCCTTTAATCTTTCTGTTGTACCAAGACAAATCTTCTTCAGTGCCCAAATGAGTGTTAGTACCTGCTAGCCCAAATGAGAAAAACTCCCGTGTTTCTGGTCCCTTGAGAGTTCAGGGATATCTGCAAGTTGCACCTTGAGGAACTGAAGCTACTGAACAGGTAGATGCCGAGTTGTCTGCATTATAGTGCAGTATTTCTTCACTGAGTGGAGTTAAAAAAAAACCCAACCAACCAACAACAAAATAAAAAAAAAATGAGTGGATACCACTTTGTACAGTACAGGAGATCCGTGTCTGCACGTGGCTTTTTATTTATAAAGAATTCTTGAATATCATGGCCCAATAAAAAAGTGAACATTTGAAAAGTGGCTGGAGATGGTTTTTCCTCTGACTGATTTCTAGTTGTATTTAGAATCCCTTTAGGGACTAAATTAATGCACTGCACCACACTCACTAGTGAAAATATTTCACAGATTTCCTCTTTTTTTTAGAGCGTAACCATTAGTTTTCTTAAGCAAGCAGTTGATATCCTTGCTTGTCATAAGTCCAGGTTTGAGAAGAAGGAAAAAGTGGTGGTAAGAAAAGGTGTTGAATCTCTACTTAGGCTACAAGAAAGAATTTGCATTTATTTCTTTTTTTAAGAATGTTAATGCTTACTATATTCTGTTGAGGGCTGAAACTTATACAAATATAATATGTTTCCTTCTGCTCTGATGACTAGTGATAGCCTAAAATGTCGGTGTTTGTAGGCAGCCTGATGATAGTCTTCTATGGCACTTGTGGAAGTACAAGCTGCTCGCGTGTCATATCTCAAGCACTGTCCTTGAAGTTCCTTTTCATAAGTCTGCTAAAGAGCTTCTGACTCCTGTCATTAAATAAAACACCTTTGCAAACATGCAAGGTCTAAATTGATTGAATCTAAATATGATTCTTAGTTGACAATGTAATGTTGGCTTCTGTATCTGGTCGTGTTAAGAAGGGTCTTCTTTAGACCTGTGTTTAACCTGTTCCTTTCTCCTTTGGCTTTATTTCCTGCTTCAGGGACCCACCTGGCTGTCTACCTAACAAAAACATGAATTAAGACGAGATGCCTCACAAAACTCAAGCATGTGTTTCTGTTGGAAAAAGTGAAGTGTGCCCTGTGGGGTGCGGGAGGCAGGGAGGTTCCTCCTCATTTGTTGGTTTCCCTGCTAGCAAACACAGAAGTTTGCAAAGGCTGCCTGCTTTTTCCTCTTTGCATGGTGTTGCCAGAGAGTCTAGAAATCAGCTTGTTCTCTCACTGGGATTTTGTCATTATTAGTTAGAATAGAATTTATCCTCGGCTATGGAATGTAGTTATCTTTCACTGAGGGAGAGAAGAACTTTCTCTGCCACAGCTCTGTTGCTCTGAAGCTCTGCTTTTGGCTTCAGGGAAAATAATAAAGATTTGTGGTAGAGTGGAGAGATTCTTGATAAGAAATGAAAATTGAATTTCTCTTTAACTTCTCCTGGTCATAACTGGTTATAGTGGTTGTCTATGGTTTTGAGGTTTACATCTGCCTTCCCCTTTTTTGCAGGGATTTTTCAAATCGATAACTTGGGCATGGCTTGGGGACTTTTGTGATTCTGTGATATTTAAATAAATATAAACAGCAAGGGGAAAACCCACCCAGGATTCTCTGGGAAAGGCAAACACTGTGGGGTACCATGCATTTGCTTTACGCTCGGGGAGGCCGTCACTCAGAGGCAGCTGTTAGGATGTGACGCCTAAGAGGGAATTATCCCGAGCGATGGGTTCCCCATTCTGTGCAGGATGTATCCCCATTTCCTGACTTGAAAGCATTTCCTTTTCAATGCTGTAAGCCTATTTAGACTCAGGAAAGAGGAACTCTTTATTTCCAAATTCCCTGCCTGCTGGGCGGAGTGAAATATTCCCATTGGAAATACCCAGGCCTGAGCTTCTGTCTCTGTAACTTAGCATGCTGAATTTCATCAGCCTGATTTACAGCAAGACTTTAATGTTTTTCTCTCTTTTCTTTCCTTAATTCCTGCTGTAAAACATATGTTTTCTATTTTTCCTAAAGTAACCATGCATAACTTTTGTTTTTGGAGTTTATCTCTTGGAAGAGAAAGAGCGTTCTAGCATTTTTTAGGAATTTTGTTGATGTGTGTATACTTTATGAAAAGCAGCTATTTAAGCAAAGGTCAAGTACAAAATTGTCACTCATCACATGCTTATCTAACTTATTTTTAAACTAATACACAAGTGCCTAACTATCACATGGTCTTTCTTGCATTGCAGACTGGTGCCAGACATAGTGTCTTTTTTTGTTTTTAGGAGATAAATGTCTCCTAAAATGTATTTGTTTTTAGTAAGTGTGTTTGTAAGTCATGTATATCATAAAATGTTGAATCATTTTGCAGAAGGTAGCATAAGTCTCCACATTTTAAAATGGTTAAAGCTTAAAACTGCAGCTGGTGAAATGTTTACTGAAGGATTTGTTTAGTCATCTATGTTCCTTTGTTCCAACAGTCTGTGTTTGCATCTTTATTAAAAAGTTTAAAGAAAAACTCACTTAACAAATGGATTTTTTTTCCTTTGAATTAGTTTTTGGGTTTTTCTGTACTTAAGAGCATTTCTTTTCCAAGACTGTAAATCATGGACCTATATCTGTTATTTAGAACAGTAAAATAGCATTTTTTAATTTAAATACTCAGACACGTACTAAAATTTTGTCTTCTGTTTTAGAAATATTTCTTTATTATATTGCAGTGTAATAACTTTGAGATTTTATAGCACTTAAACGCAGAATAGTCTAGGTGGAAGTTGTAAGTAACCGAGGGGAACATGTGCTTACAAGTTAACAATCTATTTATGTAAATATCAACATCTTTAGGAAAGTTAAGATTTATAGCTGAGCATTACTGAATGAATCATTTCTGTAAATCTATAATTACATTTCTGTAATTCACAATAATAAAGTTGACATCTGTTCACCATACACACTCTAACCATGTAAATAACCTTTGAATTCAGGCTAAAGTCTGTCTCCAGTCTGTCTCCATTCTGCTTGAAGAGCAGGCAAAAGTTAGTGCTGTGCTTGCTGTTCTGGTTTGTGCCTGCAGTTTGCAGGGAAACGCGGAGAAATTCTGCTGTTTCTGTACTGGATCTTTAACAGTGTTTCACGGGATCGCAGAATGATGGAGGTTACAAGGGACCTCTGGAGACCACCTAGTCCAACCCCTCTGCTCAAGCAAGGTCACCCAGAGCAGAATTGCCCAGAATTGTGTCCGGACAACTTTTGAATCTCTTCAAGGATGGAGACTCCACAATCCCTCTGGGCAACTTGTTGCAGTGCTCTGTCACCCTCACAGTAAAGAATTTTTTTCTCAGGTTCAGATGGAACTGCCTGTGTTTCAGCTTGTGCCCATTGCTTCTTGTCCTGTCACTGAGCATCACCAAGAAGAATCTGGCCCCATCCTCCTGACACCCTCCTGGAAGATGTTCACATACCCGGATAAGAGCCCCCCTCAGCCTGCTCTTCCTAGACTGAAGATTCTCAGCTCTCTCAGCCTTTCCTCACATGAGAGGTGCTCCAATCCCTTAATAACTTGACTAGCCCTTTGCTGGACTCTCTCCAGTAGCTCCATGTCTCCCTGGTCCTGGGGAGCCGGTACCGGACACTGTACTCCAGATGTGGCCTCTCCAGGGCTGAGCAGAGGGTGAATCCCATCCCTCCACCTGCTGGCAGTGCTTTTCCAAGTGCACCCCTGGATACTGTTGGCCACTTTTGTGTGGCAACGGGCCATTCTAAAGTTAGAAATACCTGTATATAAAAAAATCACATAACTGATGTAAAACTTGTGTTTGGTTCGAGATCACTCATTTTGTGCTTTATATATGTGGGTTTTCTTTTTAGGGTTTTTTTTTTTTTTGGTTGTTATTAATTTCTTTCAGTTGGGGGATATGCAAGTGAAATCCAGTTGTATCCAAGTGTTAGGAAGAGCTGCCTGTTGATAGAGTGTGCATCCAAATAGCTCTGCCTGCTGGTATTGTAAACTTTAAGTGCCCTTTGATTAGCACAGAAATCTTTTGAATGCAGAGAAGAATTACGAAGTTTTGATCTATCTTAGCCCTGGTATTTAATGTTTATAGGTAGTTATATATTTATATACGTGTGCTTAGGAACAGGCATGGTTTAGCAAGCAGGGTGGTGATGGGTTTATGGTTGGACTTGATGATCTCGAAGGTCTTTTCCAACTATGATGATTCTATATAGGTTCCCTTTTTCTCTCTTTATGAACTAGGTATGTATCCCTTGAACCCGTACTGAAAGCTGGGTTAGAGAAAATTCCATTTTCCAGATGCTTTTTAAGTAGCTAACATCTAACATATGTGTTCTTTTGCAATTCAGACAGCTGCGGAACTTATCTCGAATGCTACTATAAGAATTTTAATAATTAAATTTAAATTTGCCCCTGTTTCTATACTGGCTGTGCATTCTAGCAGCTTAGTTACTTTATAGGTGCTGTTTCCTTGCATGGAAATACAGTGAGGTGGCATAATTTGTAGATTTAAAATCAAATATGAGAGTGAACATAGATTTTAATAAAATGGTAACAGTTAACTGAAATATCACTGTGAGATATATGCTATGAAATAATTTTCAAAAATAAAAAGTGAGGTGAAGCAAGGATATTGTCTAAGGTGTCTGTTTCCTGTCATAACAGAAAGCACAGTCTGAGGATTATGATTTAGCAATTTTTCTATTCTTCTTTCATAGTTTTTTCTTATTCTTTCATAGTTCGTAGTTTCTTTTCTAGAATTTGATAGTTATGGGTTAGAGTTCATCTTCTTGTCCCTTGTGTAAATACAATTCGTTTAACCTCAACAATTTTTTGTGCAACTGTCTTAATGTCAAAAATACTATGTATTATGGGGGGAGGATGGACTAGATAAGCATTTGAGTATATGATTAAGAAAGGTAAAAATAAATATATTCTAATTAGGACTTTGTAGCTACAAACATTTTTTGAACATACATTGTTAAAAAATGCCCCAAAAATATTTGTGGTTGGAAAAATGCCCTCAACCTGCCAAATGAATTTAAAATTGTTCAAAAACAAGGATGTTCTTGCTGAGAAATGATGTGTAGACTTCAGCTCTCCCTGGTACATTGTATGAATACAGTGATGAAATACAAGTAACTAAAGTAGATCTGCATGTTTGCTCTATTTTTGGTTGGTGGGGGAGACATTACATTGTTACAAGGGCATAGGACTTGCTCCATCAACTATTAAAATACTGGGAATGAGTTTTTCAGTGCTAACTGCTTTTGTTTCTTTAGCAATGTTTCAGAAATCTTGGGTGCCTGCGTGTATAACAATGCTATTTTCCTTTTAGGGTATTATGCTGCATATGTTGGCTCGCTTTATGAACTTTCAGCAAAAGCAGAATAAGACTTGGTATTCTTTATGGTTTTAATAAAATCCATTTAATACAAAAAGATTACAAGACACTCAGATGGAAAAATATTCCTTGCAAAATTATATATATTTATATGCTTTTATATTATTGATGTTATGTGTATCCTTTTAAGAAGCACTTACTGTTAATTGTGTTAATTAATGTATCATATAGGTAATATGATATAGGTAATTGTTTACTTGCTACCCTGGTATCTACTCTCCTGCGTTATATTTGAAGAATATATACCTTGCATTGTTTTGAATAGTTTTCTTATTGAGTTAAAATGTGGATAAAGGTAGTGTTCCCTTTTAAAATGAAATTGTGCAAGTAATACCATAAATACTCAGTAAATACAGTGGCTTTTTTGTGTCAGTCTAAATCAGCTGAAATGGTTGTATTTTCCAAGTGGAATAATGCTCTTCTGAAAAGTAAAGCATAATGAGACAAACCTGTCTCTGTCAATTGTCCTGAGACTGAAAACTCAGGCTCCAAGACTGTATGAACTGCCTCAAACATGAACAGATGCACAATACACTGTCCTGTGTGCTTGTTGAAGGGCTTCTTTCTTTTGCCGTTTGTGTAGTGCATTCAGATTTTCTTTTTCACATCAATTTGTTTTACACTTGTGATGTAGGTTTGTTTGCAGCAGGCTAAAGGGAGTTTAGGATTCTTAAGTGAATTCAAGTTTAAGTGCATTTAAAAGTTTAAATGAAGCCAAATATAAGTCATAACAAAGATAACAAAGTTTCACCATTTTTTACAAGACTTATTTACAGTTTGGGTTGGCATGAGCATTTTCAAAGGATTATGGAGATGTGCAAATATATTGCTTCAAGGGAGCTGAAAGCCCAGAGTTTTATGGGCTTTACATAGTATATATGTATGATTATATGAAGCTTAGAAGAATATTGATTAATGTTATACAAAAGTAAAAAAAGGCAGAAAGCAAAGTGGGATTTAACTGTATAAACAGGGAAGAATCCATCTCCATGTGTGCTCACATTCTGCATGTCCAGCATACGGATCCAGTGCCCCTATACTGCGTCCTGTATTCTTTGTTCTGTGGTAGGAGAGGGAAAATGGTATCAACCTCGTTTGCACAGAATTTGGTATTCCTGTCACCTTTACATTCACAAAGTTCTCATGCTTTCTTCTGTGGACCAAATCATCCACACCATTCTGGGGAGTATTTTACTGATGTCTGATTATTGGTTCTCTGCCCTAACAGTCTTACGAAGTGAGATCCTTACCTGCTTTTGTATTAATGTGAGCCATCAAATCATCGTGTCATACTTGCAGACACTGTATGGCCATCATGTTAGGCATTAATACTGTCTGTGGTATATTTTGTCTTGTGCTTTTCTCTAGTTTTCATTGTGCAACCTGGGCTTGTTTTTTCCTTCTTCAGTTTCATATCATCTGGTTCCTTGTATCTCCAGAGTTGAAGCAATACTTCCTGGGATTGGCAGCATGCTCTCCTTCCTCGCTCTGTGTGTGTGTGTGTATGCACACATACATGCAGACCCAAATGATACTGGAGTGGAGCAAGTTGAGGCGTACCAAGACCGGATAGCATTGGTACTGGGTTCCTGCATCTCCAAAATGTTACATCAGCTCTGGTGCAACCTTTTTCAATACTTGGCCACTGTCAGAAAAAAATATTTTTCCTTATGTCTAATGGGAATTTTCTGTGTTCTACCTTGTCTGTTGCTTTTCATGCTATCACCTTGCACTTCCAAGGATAGTCTATCTTGTCCCATCAGACAATAAAATCACTTCCTCTTAAGGCTAACCTGGTTCTCTTGGCCCCTTCTCATGTGTCATATCCTTGAGCTCCATAATCACCTTGAGGCCCACTACTTGACTTACTCAAGTATGTCAGTGTCTGTCTTGTCTTAGAGAGCCCCAAACTGAACACAACACTACAGATGTGATCTTTAAAGTGCCAGAGAGAGGGCACTTACCATCTCCTGCATAGTCCAGGATGTAGTTGATCCCGTTCTCTATAAGGACACACTGCTAACATGTCCCAGTTTGTTGCCTGCCTGGGCCCAAAGCCCTTATGGGCAAAGTCATTTTCCAGTCTATTAGCCCCTCAGCCTGTAATTTGAGAGGGACAATTCCATCCTAACCTCAGGACTTCCCACTTCACGGGGCTCTTTCCCATTAGGCTGTTTCTCTAGGCTCTCGATATCCCTCTGGCAGTGAGCCTACATGGTGGTGATGGTGACTTGCCCTCACTCATGTTGTTAGTGGAGATGTGACACAACACTGGTCTTGGCACCGATCCCTGGGGAAGGCCATGACTGACTGACTACCAGTTAGACTTGGTACTGGTGACCACAACCTTTTGAACCTGCCAAGTTTTTCACCCACCTTTTTGTGCAAGTATCCTATACATATCACGGAATTTGTCTTTAGGGATGCAATGGGAGATTGTGTCATAGGCCTAGCTTAAAGTCAAGGTGTGTGACATCCAGTGCCCTCCTGTTTCCCATAGAGGCAAGGTCAGGTCGCGTGTGGTGCTTCAGCCAGTGCAGCCTCACATGGAAAGTTTCATTTTGATTCAAGTTCATACAGAGAAGCAAATGTCCTGTACTAGGATGTCATCGGTGTTGTAGAGGTGTGTGTGTGGAGAGTGACTGCTCTGTGTGGTGGGCTTGTATAAACAACCACTCTGGTTTAAAATAGATTCATAAGGTCTTCCCGTACCCTACCCTCCCTGCCTAAAGCCAAGCTGGTGAGGCAGCAACAGTGGCTGACCTGGGGATGGCCAAAACTCTGCCAGATCCAGCATCCCCACAGAGTGCAGGGACCCTGCTGATGGGGAAAAGCACTGGCTGCCTCTGCAAGGTTGCGCTGCTGCATTTGCCAGACATGCCAGGACCACTGCTCGTCACGCTGCCATGTGCTGAGGAGCTGCTTGCTCTTCCTGAAGCTGTTGGTGCAGAGCTCCTTTCCTGCAAATGGCTGGACGTTTTTTAAGAAGTCTGTTAAAGCTGCGGAGCACTTTAGTGTCAGGCACTGCAAGGATAATATTGTTGTAGCCAAATGTAGCTATGGATCTATTTAAAAGGAAGAAAGAATCCTTCAATTTATCTAAGTGTTGACTAAGGCCTGTAAACAACTGAATTGCTGAGCTATTTGGTGTTTTGTCTGTCCCTCTTTTTTTTTTTTTTTTGTTAGTTTTGCATTTGATGACTAGAGCTGCCTCTTCTGTGTTTTCCAGACTGTAATGTCTAGAAGGCTATTTAGATCCTGAATCCCCAAGGGCCTCTCTGGGCTGTTTTTAGTCCTCTCATTTGTGCACCAAGTGCTTTTTTCTTGGTCTTTCTGAATTTCTTTTAAATGACTGGCCCTACATAGCTCAGCAAATCGTAATGAAGGTGACATTAAAAACATCAAAAGAGCATTCTTTAAGTCCAAAGAGATAAACTAGATGGCCTTGTTCATGTTTAAAAAGAGAAGAAAGCTAGCAAGTTATGGTTTCTGTCAGAGCTGGCAGCTGTTGGACTGGAAAAGTTTCAGGCTCACCACAGATGAGTGGTTAAAGAGGAAATCAAAGCACGCAAATACCGGCCAACTAGCTTGGAATAAAGTCAGACCGTTCCAGTCATTGGGACATGAGGACACCACAGGAGAGTTGCAGGCACCATGGTTACTAAATGTAAGACAACAAGAAAAAAAAAAAGAAGAAAATTGGAGGGAAAAAGAGTAAAATAGAAGAACAGACAGCTGAGGAATCGTAAGGAGAACTTAAGAGAAGTAAGGCAGATGAAGAAGTTGCAGATCATTAGTTATTTACCCACTGCAGGCTACTGTTCCCTCATTTTCTCATTGTTATTATGCCTTTGGTTTCTGCAAACCCATTTAAGGAGACTTCAAAGAGTAATACTATAAAATAATGAAAACAATTGTTTTTTGGAGCTTTATACTTTTTTTCAGTAATATATACCGCTGTCCGTAAGGGGTAGTGAGACCCTGGGTAGGATACATCCATTAATCAGCCTTGTTTAGATGTGTAACTCTGTAAGGGGGATTAGTTTCCTTTAGAAAATCACTTTGCAGATTTTTAAATACGGGTGTAAAGGTCCTGGTTTACAAAACGTGAGTCACTGGATTGTTGCAGGCATATCTAAGCATGAAACTGCCTAGAAAATCTCAGACAGCTGAGTACAGAGTGGGCAATTGTGTTGAGATGTGCAGTCTTCTTTCATTTTAAAGTGGACAAAGTCATACCTAATGGAGAGTGCATACCTAAAGCATGTATATCTGTCTCTGCAGAACTGCACTTCTTTTTTTCTCAGTCAAGACAAACTAATCTATCACAAGATAGACATGACATTTGAGAGTCATCCCATAGTGTTAATTGTAAATACTGCTTAGATGCTTGTGGAGCTTCTATCATTTTTACTGTTGCCACAGCTGGAAGGAATTTTGGGGCAAAAAGCTTTTCTGTAGGCACAATTACTGGGGAGGGTTTATTTCTTGATTTTAAATGGTGAGTTTATTTTTATTACACACTTATTTCTGCCATTATATTACCCAGACAATTCAGATCCACTTTCCCACAGACATTTTACAAATACTTTTTTGGAAATTGCTCTGATGGTGATTAAAGATAAATTCTAAATTAAGCCTTTGAATTTCAGAGCTGCTGAAATATAACTTTCTTCCCCACAGGATGTTTTGACCAGTGCAAAAACAATACCTTTTATCCCAAGAATCTCTGTGGTACCTGCTGCATGTTACAGAATTAACTACAGGCTAAGGTTTCCTGAGAGATTTTACCACTCCGAAAGGTTCTGTCCCAAAAGCCATTCAGGAAGTAAGAACAATAGTTTTTATCACAGGCAGGGGTCTACTTTTCAACCCTATTTTCTGTATGGGTGATTCAGGGGCTGCCAATGTGGTGAAGATGCATGGCAAATGCTTATGGATTGCATATGGGAAGCTGCTTTACCCAACCTTGCCCCTTTTCCTTCCCTTTCTCTGTCCATTTGTGGAGATCAGCTGAGTCTCTCTCTTTCTGAAGCAGAATTTTAAACTCACTTGTGGACCCTGCTCCCTTGTTTAGAAATCGTGGCTTATTTCTTTTGTTGCTTACTTTTTATGTTCTTTTAGAATATAAAACAAATGGAGCAAACTTTGAAAGCTGAATTTGTAAAGCATATGAATCTTCATCATTAGGCCACTCTAGACATTGCAGCACATTGTGTAGGCCAAGTCCTCTGACCCCGGTCAGAGGTCTGCTGCTTTAATAAGATCATTCTGTTTGATGATATAAATATGAAGCTGAAATCACAGTTCTCCAAAAGCTTTGGGAATTAAAGCAAGCCTCCAAGATTCCTGGCTTTAGAGGTCGTTATCTGATTGCTGCTGCTCATTAGGAGAGAACAGAGAGGAGTAGTAGCTCTGCATGCCGAAGTAATGCTTTTAGGGTATTCTGGGATTAGCTGTGAGCAGATTTCTTAGAAAAGATACTTTCTGTTTAAGGTTTTTCTGTCGTAACACTTTATTTCTATCACCTTCATTGCTTCCATTGGATGGAGATTAGGAGTCAAGCTTCTCTAAATATTGGTGTTCCATATTAACTGTGGAAATAATTAAGTACTTGTAATTCCACAGAATCTTCTGCTCTTTGTAACCACAGAATCTACCTGTGCTGTTCCAATGGAGTCATTTTCATGATATGAGTGACTGTCATGATTTATCTCCGAAGTTGTGGTGTGCATAGCCCAGCAGCTATTTGGAAACCACAGAGCTTTGAATTGCAGGGACAAAATCATTGAGGTTTCCAGTAAACATCTAGCAATGCCCTGTTATTGGGACACTCATAGCTTAGCAATGGAATGTTTTACTTTTTAATATCAATCTACAGTGCCCAGTGATTTAATTCAAGCAATTGCACAATGTGTGAACAAAGCAATTATCCAGGAAAGTTCTTTAGACAAGCCTTAAAAAGTGACATTAGACTTAATTTTGCTAATATTAAATCATTGGCCTTAAAATAAGAAAATTGCTTGTGTATCCCTATGTAGATGAGACCTTTGAATCACCTGTGCTTGACCGTAGAAATTTGGTTTCACAAAATGCAAGTTATTTGAAGTGCAAAATTAGGTCATGCATGTCAGGGTTGCCTTCTCTATTTTCATTCAATTAATAACTGGTGAGGTATTATAACATGCTGACTTCAGAATTTTTTGGAGGAATAAAGTTTTAATACATACTGGTCCCATTTTGCTTTGCATAGAAAGGGTTATAGAGTTCAAAACCAGCATCCGACACTTGCATTGTAGTTTTGAGAAAAATGTGTGCAGTCCTCTGTGCATAGTGTATCTTGAAGAGTCGTTCTTTTTTTTCTTCTAAAATTTTAGAGAGGGTTTTTTTTTTTTTAAGGAGGTACTGTCGCTTCAGAGTATTTTTGAAAATATTTCACTACAAAGATCATTTCAGGGAAGCCTTGCTTTAATCACATATCTTTTTTTTTCAATAGGAAAATATTGTTGTAACACCGAGTACATCAGTGTAGCACAGCAACTAGAATGTCACTCCAAACAAGCCAGGGTACCAGAAACAACATTTCTGCAATCATGTGGTTTGTTGGTTACAGTAATTAGTCTTGCTGGGAATTAGTTTTTCACTGTTTCAAAAGTACTTAAAATCCTGAATTCCTAATTTTTTTTTACATGAAAACAAAAAACCTCTCAAAATTTGTAAAATCCTCATCATAGTGGATTGAAAAGCTTTATTATAAAATGGCCAAATTCAAGAATAAAAGGAGAATCCTGAAGATACGTCAGTAATATTAGGCTTGCTTTTTCTTCCATAAGTACTGTTTCCCGCTATCCACTGCCATTAAGTTTGATGAGAATTAGAAGTTCTGGAAGTTCAAAATGGAATTTATAGCTGTTAAATATCAATCACATTTAACCCTGTAAGCATAACATAACTGTAAAAGTAGTGCTATTGTTATGAATGCAAAACTGTGTATCCTATGGCGAAAAATCACTGCAGGAAAAATGGATAATTAATGAGGTCTAAGGAGGCCTTGGGGTCGATGCAGCGAGTTGGGGCTGGGGTTTGTTCCAAGCAGGCTTCAGTCTTTCTGCATTTGTAGCAAAGGGATGCCCCAGGGGGGCTGTACTGCTGCTGTACTTTTTTTTACCAGGCAAACTTCATAAAATCTAGTATTTATATAACCAGTCAGATTTCTTCAGGGCAAGCATTAGCAACTGTTTTGACTAACTTATGATCAGTGTTGTTTTACTTTATTCTTGCAGCATCAAATTTTGTTCGAAAAAAAAAAAAGTAGTCTTGGATCTGAGTTTCTGTTTCTACTGGCTCATTGGGTTGGTACCAAGAAAGAATTCACTGGGTTATTCAGGAAATGAAGGGGCAATATCCCTGGCCCCCGAATTAATCCTGCACGGAGCAGCAGGGATGTTGTGTCATACGACACTGTTGTAGTTATGCAGCTCTCCCGTCTTGCTCACAGATGTCTGACCTTGGTCAAGCACTTTAAATCGCATTAAATGTGAGTTGGTAGCAGCCTAATTGCACTTCACAGTCTGTAATCGAGCTATTTTCTGATCCTTGAAAGAAAGATGTATTGTACTTTCAATATCTGAGGGTGCAGCGCTGCCTTTGCTAAAGTTAGAGGCACAACTCATTGATTTAAGAGGGACTGGGATTTTGCCCTAGTGTCTGTACTCGCATTCTCATCTGCTACTCAAAGCCACTGATGAGTCCCGCTGAAGGGGAGTAATGACTTGTCTGCAATACCATAAGTGTTCTTATTCGTAATTATGTTTATCTGTAAGGACTGGCCTTCCATCTTAAGTGTGTGTTTTGTGGAGAATATTACCATCTGAAAGTGGAGAGTCCCCTTTATCTGTTTGAGGACCTTCTTGGTGATCAGTGTGAAGACTGCTGTTTTCTGTCCACAACAAAATTTCAGGCAGTTGACCAGAATTTTGATGGTGTTCAGTTTGGTAACATGTAGCCACATAGTAGTATTTTATCTATGGATAATATTTTATTCTGTGAAGTAGTTCTGGATATTGGGCACATAGCTGATGAGAGGTTAGTAACTCAAAGTGAAAGTTTAGTAATTCGAACGGCTTTAGTAAACTTAATATGTTGGAAAACAAGATTTTAGTGTTTTGTGTTCTAGAATCACCAAAAAATTATCCAAAATGTATTGGTGGTTGCAACCATAATGACCATGTTTCCGTTAATGCCTTTACTATCTTTGCACTAACACCCTTACCCAGTGTTAAGGCAAATCTACATTTACAAACTGGCTATTAAATATGTGAAGGGCTGCCATTTAACACCAAGTCAAACACCCTTTTTACAGGCATTGCCGTATTGTCGTTTTGGTTCTGTGTGCACTTGATCTTTGGGTGTGATGGAGACTGGCCTTTAAGAGGAGATTCTCACACCAGGCTGCTTTTGGATCCGCTTGCTTGTGGGTTCCCCTTCATCATTTTGTCCAGGCTCCCAACAGCCGTTTTGCACTTGTTTGCCTGGGGTCTGCACGTGCGGCAGCTTGGGCACCTCTAACTTTGTCCCCTGGAAAAGTGGAAGTGAGGTTGGCTTACTAAGGGGGGAGGAAAACTACAGACACTTTATTCTGCTCGTGGTTTGGTTTAAATGTATGTCTTCAAGCATAGGTAGTTCCCAAATCTGTGAAAGTTCAGTATTTCTACAAGGAGTATTTAATATCTGCATGTGTTAGCTGTAGCCTGAAAGAATTTTTTTTCCAGGGTAGAATTAATAAGTAAGCTGCAGATAGGATTTTGCAGAGGATATTTCTAAGTATTTGCCCAGAAAACATCTCTGAAGCCACAGGGCAGACTTCTTTCCTATAAGTGTAGCTATATAGTAGATTTTTTCTTCTCCTTCTAGATACCGGGCTAAAGAGAGAAGAGACAGTAAGGAATGGAAAAAATATGCTTTGTGGATAAAAGGGCCTGTGTTAATAAAGACCTTTTTATTTTCATAGTAGGGGAAAAGCTGGTGAATTATGGGGAATGAGATTTCTTTTAAGCTTCAGTGGAGGGGGGAGCAGAGTCTGGTTAGTATGCCAGTCTTCTGTTTGCAATACCAGATACCGAATGTTAAATGGGACTTTTCAGGCTTTCTTGAGATGATAATTAAAAATCAAAAGTAGAAGTCCCTGTTGTTGTAGGTCAGAGTTGTTTTGAGTTAAATCTAATCTTGATTTGATAAATATGAAACTGGGGAAATGATTTTATTTGAGTAAAACTAGAATTAGTACAAATATCAAACTATTAGTGCATACATCAAACTTCTGAATGTTGGTTTTAAAAGAGCAGACACATCTATCATGCATATGATACTGCCTTTAAATGAAAGCAGAACTGAAAAAAACTAGAGAGAAGAACTAGAGAAAGCCAACCCTGTCATACAGAGTGAGCCTGTATGAGAGAGCTACTATTCTAGCAGGTTAAATAGATCTAACAGAAGCCACTTACTGCTTATGCGCTCTCTATTCAAATGCTGTTGTATTGAATATGCTTTAATTATTGCTTTATAAAAGACTTTTGCTTTGTAAAGGAATGGTAAGATATGTGAAATGATGTGACAAGTGGTGAATACGGTGTCTCTGAGTGGGGAATCGCTTCCTTGGAGCAGAGTGCCAAGGTTCAGATTTGGTGTGGGTTGGGTATTGTTTTTGTTGTTTTCTTGTAATTGTTAACCTTTTCTAAAACAATTTTCAATTTTGAATCTTACTGCTATCGTCAAGCAGTATCTTTTCAGTTGTATGATCAAAAACAGATTCTTCTGGTGCCAGAAAAGGTTCTTCTGACAAGCAAGAAAAGTGTTTTACATAAATAAGCCAATAGATAGCATACTGGTGACACGCAGTCTAGCGAGGAGAACCAGGAACACTCTCGATGTGCACTGACCAAAGGCAGAGCTAGTTGGAGACTGTTTCAGGGCAAAGTTGATGCGTAGGGGCAGGAGGTCTGCCCCGTGTCCTGCCCCTGGAGATGCTAGTTGTGCCAACAAGATGCAAGTAATGTGTGAAGGGAACTTTTGTGAAGGAAAACCTTTGGGGTTTGCAAAACAGTAATTACATCATCATGCCGGGAATGGTAATAGAAGATAAGACCTTATGTTCAACCAGGAAAGGCGGTCTTGTAACTGGTGACTTCAGAAACCATAGGGCATAATGCCTTTTCATTTTTGTTTTAAAATGTCTGTAATACTACTGCTATAGTTTGAGCTTTAACTCTTTTCTGAAGCTGTGTCTTTTTGATGGTGAAAATGAAAATAATTTAGGGCAATATGAGCTTTAAGGAAGTGGAGAAAGCAGGGGGAAAGGTACAACAAACTCTCCTGGAAATTTTGCTTATTGCATTCATAGCACATCCGTGATCCAAAGATGAGTTCAGGAAAAGCTTGCACTGGGTGGTGTATTTCTTTTTCCTTCCTTCTTTTTCTTTTTTTCTTTACATTCTTTTATATAGAACTAACCTGTCACCTAAATTAAAAGTATTCATGCTGTCCATTTTTTTCATAGAAATTTGTCAAATGCTTCCCAGTCTCTTATGCTAAGCTGTCTTCCCAGTTGGTGATTCTGTCTTCATTATGTTATTTGTTCATTTTGTTTATACAGACAAATGTGGGAGGGAAAAAATAACTCGGATGTGTTTTGAGAATACCAAATATATTTAAAGTCTATAGTGATCTTTCATATCTTTTTCTTGTTCAGGTTTGTTAGATATTAAGGACCATTTTTTATGTAGCTTTCTGAAAAGACGTAAATCCATACTTGTGGAGTTGAAACAGTTTTCATTTTTTTTCTTCTTATTATTTTTTCAACATCTGTATAGATGTGAAGGATACTTTAGGAAAGGAGGAGAGCAAAATGCACTTCAAAGCACTTTTAGGTAGTGTACTGATTTAAAAATGAAATAATTCTGTGTTTCTGTCATAAATATAAAAGCTCATTTTTCCAAATGTATTTCATGAGTATAGCTGTGGGTGTTAAGCTTTTCTTGAGTAGAAATCAAAGTATTTTCCATTTCCAAATAGATGTCTCAATGCCTGTACCTACTGCAAAACCAAGCATGCCAGAGGAGATCTAGCAAGTTATCCCATTGAAGAACTAGTGGATAGAGCCAGACAGTCTTTTCAAGGTGAGTGTTTTTATCACTACAATAAAAACCAGCCAATGAAACTGTACCATGCCTTATTTTCACATGTCGTCGTCTCACACTATGGCTCTGTTACAATTTTTCTGTTCTTAACATGTCATGACTGTCTGGTTTTGCCTCCACGGCAGAAAACCATGCTTGGATTCGATCATGTACCACCATTTATGAAAGATCATCTACCACAACAAGTGTTATATTTTTATTTTAATCTTGTCTAAATGAAGTTTCATTGGAGTGTTTCTCATAATGATAGGAATACTGTAATAGATGGTCATTTTCCTCTATCCCCACTTTCTTAAAAAGGAGAGCAGTAGCTTTTATCACCCAAATGATACTCAGATTTTCCTTTACAACAGTTTATGGCTTATCTGCTTTAACCTCCGTAGAATAGGGTGTTGCGTGGATCCAAACAAACATTAAAAGCCTTTTTTTGCACTGCAGTGCTCTACCTACAGAGTACTGAAACAGCTAGTACTCTGCCTACAATGCCTGTGCATGTGTGGAGTTAGGACAGCTTTATTTACCTTAATATTTTTTCCTTGCGTCTGAATTTTGCCTTTCCTTGAAAGCTACAGTTTTCAAATATTGCTTGTTTTCATTGCTGGTGTAGTCTCCATTAAGGAATGGTGATAGCTTCATGTGTTTGCCACGTTGAAAGGCTATGCATATACTAAAGAAGAAGAAAAAAATCAGGTATAGCATCTCCTTCCACCTTGGAATCAAATACTTTGAATTAAACTTGTAGGAATAGATAGAGTGTGTGATGTCCCCCCATCTGTGGTATGTACAGAAGGCACATGCTGTCTCATTTACAGATCTAAGAATGTTGGAAGTTTCCTAGCAAAAGGTTTCTAGCATTTCAGCCTTTTTTAAAATCTCTGTTTAGGGACCCAAGTTAAACCACATTCAAGCCCATGATGAACTTCAAGCTGTTCCTTTCAGGAGTATGCAAAAAAGAATTCTTTTGATTATCTGATTCAAAGCACTCATTTGCAAATTCTGTTTTACATTATCCATGCAAGCTCCTCTCTTAAGGTCGTAAATTTTATTTTTGTTAGAACCTTGTCCTTTAAGTCACACTTCTCTCTTCTGTGAAACTTATCAATAATCAAGACGAAATTCCTTCTACTGCTTAGATTTGTTGAATTAACACTGTTATTCCTGTGAATTTTGATTGTCTGTTATGATAGGCAGAAATCTTGTTATGTCTCAAAATTCCTTCTTGTTTGTTTGTTTGTTTTTAATAGAACAGGCTTCTAACACCTTTATATCTACAACTACTGTAACTGAAATGCAAGGTGTATAAATATTTGTAAAAAGTTACTACTTTGGTGGGGAGAAGTTGCAGAAACATCTTTTTCAATGTTATGGGTTTTCAGTAGTATGAGGTAGGTGATTTTGAAATTGGTAAATATACAGAATAAAAGCTCTCACTTGATTATGATTATCAGAAAACAATAGTTCCTGATAATAGCAAGATATATAGGTAAAAGAGGAACTATGTTGTTATCCTTTCATACACTTATAAGTCTAAAGTACTTATATATATGTTCCTGTAGAAACATCATAAACATACTTAAATCAATTCAGAAAAGGAAAAGAAAATGTGGCTAATGCAGTCAAGATCATGGCCTTATACAAGTTAACTATTTAAATTTTATTTGAATTTCCTGGAATGAAAAAAAAAAAAAAACAGATTTGTTTCTTTACGGTTTTCCTTTTGTGCGCATGGCATCCACATTAAGTTAACATAAAGATGTACTTGCATGGTACAGCAAGAAAGAAAACTCCTTTGTGTGTTTGCAGATATGAAATTTTGGTAGGCATTTTGAACTTCCAGTACTTCCAAACTTCTTGTTTGAAAGTTCAATAATTCAATTCATCTGTTGTACTGTGGCACTTATTATAAATATTGACTCTCTTAAAATAACTTGATTTCTGATGGAAAAACTTGCCCTTGAGCTATTGTTTTTAAATTTTTTCAAGAAATACTGTGACGCGTCTCACAGCAGGCATCTCTGGGGAGTTCTATTCTTATTTGGACTTACACTAATACCTTTGTTAGAGGAAATGAGGAAAGAAGCAAGTATTGAGCTGTAAAATTGCAGGCTTCGCCTCCAGCTTTCACATATTTAGTAACAGTCATGAAATAGGCCGATACTGAGCTTGCAGTGTATGGAGAATTTATTACTGTCAGCTTGCTGCAGCTGGGCTTCAGAAACTCTTCATCAATCCAGTGAAAGACGGAGCAATTCAAATTCATTAGTAAAGTTGTGTGGAGTTGCTGCACAACCATCTCCCACAATCGCTTCTGTTTTCTCCAAAGACGTGTTGTTGAAGCTCGAGTAAAAATAATAGAGGTGCAGATGTGTGATGAAAAGTGTTTCCACTTTGGAATTATTCATGGGAGAACTAAAGTGTCTTAGAAGAACAACAGCTACACAGTGTATGATGATTTTGCATAATTGCATGATGGAGTCATGTAAGAAAAGGGAAATTAGTGTCATTTGCAGTGCTTTGTACAGCTATAGCCTCGCAGTATACAACTTGATAGGCACCAAAGGTGGGATGTTTCAATTACAGAGCAGACTGAAAATGTTTATGAGAGCTGTATTTTAGGGTGTTTTGTTAAAGAGCCTTTTTGTCTCTTGCCACAAGAAAGAAACCCTCTAAAATGCTTGATGTTGTCTGACTCTAACAGGACTGCAGTGGGTTCCTGAGAGCAGTACTTCCAGCGATGTGGTGGCCCTTGAGGCCTCAGCGTGCTCAAATGCTCCCGTTTTTCTTTTGTCCCTTCTGTGCTGGCGCACCCGGCGGGGCTGGCTCTGCGTAGCCGAGCTCTCCACGCTGTGCAACACGCCGCCTTACTTGTCCTCAAGGCACGGCTGGCGCTCCGTGGTCCAGTCTCATGCTCACTGACAATATGTTTGCAGAGCACTAATGCTGATAATGATACCTGTGTGGCGGCAGCTGATAAGGATGGCGCTTTGCAGACCTCCTTTTGGTTGGTGGTTGACCCCAAGACCTTCTCTGAAGATTTTTGAAACTCTATAGTGGTATTTTTTTAATTGAAATTTAGTTCTGTGGCTTTATTTAGGTGCACATCTCTGAAAGTTTTACATAGTTTGCATAGATAATTAGGTATTTGTTTAAATGTATTTTAGAGTCCAAATCTTTATTTTTTGGGGTCTGTGTTACAGGTCTTTTTTTTCAAAACAGCATTTAATACTCTGCTGAGAGTGATAACCAGATGACAAGAGATGAGAAGCCTATTAAGAAAACCAAAGCTGTTGCAATTTACAGGCATGCTCAAATTAGTTTACAAGCCTAAACTTGATTTAAATCAATCATTAAAAGGAGAGAACTGGAATCATCATGCCTGAGTGTGTGTGTGTGTGTATATATATATATATATTTATATATTTTCAGCTTTTGAAATAAGGTTAATTTCTGTATTTTGCTCCTGTATTGTAAATTCAGAATAATCATGTGAGCAAGAAATGTGTTACAGGTTTCTAGTACATGCTACATACTTTCATAATGTTTTGAACTGAATTTCTATCAAATATTTTATGCACGTTAAGGTTTACCGAAATTGAGTTTATGTGCATACTTTGAATAGGTTTGTGCCTTGTGACTACTCTAATAGCTTTGAAGATAATTGTCAACAACTTTAATGATTCACAAACAGTTTAGATGTGGTGGAAAATAGCATGTAGAATTTTTAGCTTTTTAACTTTTGTGGTAGTTTTTGTGTCAGCTTCAACTTTTAATAGTTTTTTTTTTTTTTTTCTGCCTTGGGCAGCCTTGTCAAATGGAATTGTATAGCAGATTTCTGTAAGGAGAGCTAGTGAAAAAGAAAGTATTCCTAAAAAGAATGATCTTTGAGTGAAGAACAAAAGGCTTTTGTAAGAGTGCTTATGCAGAGAGGCTTGCTGCAGCTGATAGCACAGCGCTTGCTTTGTGGCATCAATCTAGTGCTGTGTTTTTTCAAGATTTGCTATATCATGTTCGGTGCTGTATTTTAGGAAATCGTGCTTGCAGTTAGGAGAGTGCACTTTCCTTCCTGGCTTCCAAAGTCCGGGGGCACACGTTATGCATGCCGATACGTTTTCACTAGCACACGAAGGGGCAGGCTGCAGGGGCTGCCGGTGGCCGACCGCTTCCAAGGAGACACCCAAGTTAAACGGAGCCTGGGCCTTAAATGCTGTGCTGAGCGCTCTCCTGGGGCAGCGCTGGCGAAACCGCAAGACTTTGCACTCCTTTTTTTGGATGTTTTTTTTCTTTTAAATGGAATTTTATTAACCATGAAAAGATATGTAGCTGATATTGCTACCTGGTGGTTTGTAAACCTGAGCTTTTGAGAGGGACTTTCTGGGCAAAGACGGTACTTTGTGTTGCCAACATTTTTTGCTGGTTCAGCAGACTAACTTAAAAATAGAAATAGTTTTATGGAATTAGCTTTTTTTTTTCTTTTTTTTTTATCCTAGCTTAGAATGAAAATCTCCTGCTTGTATCAGTACAAAATTATACTTCGTTAGCATTACCTTCCTGTCCCAATTGCCAGAGAATATACTGCTATTAAAATACATGGTGTGTAATTGCTACAGTATTAGCTTATTTTATGGTAGCAACCAGGGAGCTCAAATGAAAGTCAGGTCCTGTTGTGAAACATCATATTTATATCCTCAAGCTATGTGGAGCAGTTGCTTTTGGATGAATAATTGCAGGGATAAAATACCATTTATTTTTGTTCCATTATTTACATGATAGTTCCCTGGCATGTGTGGTGCTGAATCCTGAATAATGCTTCTGTTCATGAAATCTTAGGAGAAAATGCAGCAGTGCAAAGTAGAGGAGCTTTCTAAAGGAAGATGCTGAGTTTCAACTTTCTTTCATCGGTAGTCTCTAGCAATTATCCTTATCTTGTAGATTTTGAAGTGTTGAGAGTTTGAAGGAGACTAATGTTAAATATTTCTTTCTCTGCAATTATCACTATAAATAGATGTTTCTGCATAATGATAAGGTTTAATTTTATGTAATGTGACTGCTTTCCAGAGCTTTTCAGAGTGCTGTGAGCCTAGCTAAGTCTGTCTGTTGCAGATCTGACAAGGTGTTGCCAAGACTATCTTTATTACTCCATTAGCACCAAGTTCTCTATGTGTATGATTTTCGAAGCGGCTTCCGTTCATGTAGGGGCAAATATTAAGTCTTGGCTCTGTTTTGTGTTTCCCATTCCTTGGCTGAAACGGTGCCGAGTTAGGACGGCCAGGATGTGTCCTCAAAGCCGTGGATCCAGTCTCTTAACTGGACCGAGTCTCTTAACTCTTAACCAAGGGACCGGACACTGTCATAAGGAGATACTTTTAAGTCCATGTGCAGTGGCAATTCTGGCCTTCCAATGCTTTTAGTCTAGTTTTCCATCTAGTTAAGTGTGTGTATTTATCCTACCCATACCTATATTTTTCCTTCTATGGCCTAGCAGCATTATCATAGTATTTTCTAACGCTGTTTTATCCTAAATTTTATTTAGCAATTTCTGCAACACTCCTAAAAGAAAGCTAGCTCTTCTCCTGCACTAGTGCTGTGATAAAGAGGCTTTGCTGAAAACCTATTGGGTAGCAAATTGAATGTCAAAAAAACACACAGGTGTTACACCCTGATATCCAAGAGATCTTAGTTTCTGTTGTTCAGATGAACTTAATGTCAATTTTTGTGACTGTGCATTGCTTTTTATCAGAGTTATGCTGGAAAATGCTTGGAAATTCCCTGAAATTGAGCCTGGACTATGTAATTCAAGGGCTATAGTCAAAGACTTTGTCAGGATAGACTGTGGTGTGTTTTATGT
Organism: Crypturellus tataupa; assembly: GCA_034781795.1. Classification (NCBI taxonomy): domain Eukaryota; kingdom Metazoa; phylum Chordata; class Aves; order Tinamiformes; family Tinamidae; genus Crypturellus; species Crypturellus tataupa. The sequence continues at coordinate 1,347,256 of JAWLRI010000010.1, read as the reverse complement.
GGGAAAGAAAGAGAAAGAAAAATAAACTCTTGTTTGTGTGTATATTGATATGTAGGTAGAATAACTAACTATATTGTCTTAATGGCAGACAACTAATCAATGAGAGGAGTTAGTTGTTTGCATTTTATGCTGAGTGGGATTTTTTTGAAATTCACTTGTCAATTGAAAAGATTGGGAAATCTGTTTTGCATATAACTGAAGTGTGCTTGTTTGTTTGCTTTATCCCCACAATAAAATATTATGTTTCATTTTGGTTTTAAGTATTCAGATCAATTTGAAATGGACGTTTTATTTCATTCTTGGAGCACTCATTCTAAAATTTTATTAAATTTTCAGTTGCATTTCCTTTAAAGGTTTGCGTATTTCATTAGGGAAACAATCTTAATTCCCCCAAAGCAATAGGCTATATTTTGGCAAGTGTCTGTTTTTATTCAGCAAGAACAGCTTAGAAAAGCATATTAGTACTATTTACCAGTCATTACCCGAAGCAGTATAACAAAGAGCCACACGTAAAAGTAAGAAAATTTGGCCTGAGGGCACTTTTTAATGTTGTGTCCTTGGTAACAGAAAGGAGGCAAAGGTAAAGGCACATTTTACCTGTAAATGCAGACCATATTTAGCTATTTAGATTCTTAGTGAAAAATCAAATGTTATTACACTTTAAACAACTTCAAACTCCAGAAGAGGTGGAAAAACAAATAAAATTTTCTCATTAGAGACATGTAATAAAGAAACATGAAACTTTGATGCTGGTTCATTGATTCTGGAGGTCTCCTATAATTAAATCACATGGTATTTACCCCATAAAAGCTTTAGCAGAAAAAACACTTAATACCAAATATATTTGCTTCTACCAATTGATAATTACTGCCTTTTAGCAGCAAGAATGGCCTTAGAGAAGAAAATCCGTGTCTGTATTTTAGAATTATAATTGGTTGAAAACTTTCTTAATAGACAACTTCCTATCAGACTAGATGAATTCTCTACATGCAGGTTTTTTTGACAGAAACATACTCATTTCAAGAATAAAACCATTTTGCTGAAAAAATGAATGTCTTTCATTTAGCGCTGTAAAATATAATTCTTGAATCTTCTTTTTCTTTCAAAATGCTTTTACCTCTGTATTTTCTTATTCATTGACTACAATGTTATAAAAAAAGAAAAAAAATATATATATAGAAATATTTTCCAATGAACTATTCTCCCCTTTAAAAAGACTTATTTTCATTTTTCAAGTTATTTTCTCTCACGCTTGTGTGATAGTAGAATTTTCCCAATCACAGATAAATCTGGGTCCTAGCCAGCTCTGCTAGGCAGACTGTTTCCCACTCACTTGCTTATTTTGGTGGAGGGAGGAAAATCGGCACAGTTCTAAGAGAAACTTCCCTTCTGTCAGCCTTTTTGCAGACTTCTGGGCAGAGCAGGCCACCTTTTGAAGTCTAATTTGACTTTTTTGACTCTAATTTGAATTAGCATCATTCCAGTGAGCTTGGAAGTTGCCATGTTTGAGGCACTTTGATAAACAACTTGTCTTTCTTCTTTTATGCTTTTTGGCTCTAGCTAAAGAGCTAGGTTTTTGTTTTTGTTGTTAAATTTATTATAATTCTTTCTGTATTGTCTTCTGTGTGTTGTGAATGTTTATGTTTTGGCTGCTTACTTAGCTAATGCACAGAATATTTGAGCCAAGATAAATATTTTGGAATCAGCTTGTTATTTCCTAGTTATATAGGGTAGCAAAATCAATTAATTTTTTGTTGCCACATATAATGTTTTTAATTATCCTGTAAGAAAAAGGTATGTTTACATTGCTTTAGTAATGATTAAGGCAATGACTTCAGATAAGCGAAATGCTAGAAAATTAACAAAAACTTGAACACACAAAATCACAATCCTATAGCAAAGTGATAAATAAAGGAATAAAAATATGTCTTTTCAGTAGCTTTTTAAAATAATGCAGTTATTTTCAAGCTTAATTTGAGTAAGAAGATTGGAAGTTTAGCATTAGCGAAGAAATAATTTCCTCCATTGATTTCATTTTGGAGATGCTCTTAGACTACTTCTTTCTTAAATAACAGTTACATTAAAAAAAATCATCACTTCTTCCCGTGTTTTTGTTTGGCCTTTTGCAGTTAGATTTGAAGTGACACTCTAAAACGATCAGATGTGAACTGGCTTTGATCCAAATTCCATGTAGGCATTTTAGCACATCGTGTATTTTGGTTTCTTTTCAGATTCCTTATTGGTTCATGCACAATGCTATCAAAAGTATCATCTCACATTGGGAGTAAAAAGGGATTACATTTGGTAGCTTTAAAACCTGGCTGTGGAGAACTTGGCACTTTCTGTTCCTTGCTGCAGTCTCGTCTAACAAATATGTAATAAGTTAGTTAATTTTCCCAAAAAAACTTTTCTGTGCCAGAAAAGATACGCATTTCAGATACAAGTGAATCAGACTTCATTTTGCAATTATGCAGCCTAGCGTGCAAAACTAGCTAGGGGCCCTTACCCTGCAAAGAAAGCCACTTGAGCCCTCTTTGCTGTTTGTATAATTCAAATCCTACTGTTTAGGTGCTATGTACCTTAAAAAGAATGGCTGGATGTGGCCCCAAAGAGCTTGTAATGTAAATATTTAGCGAGAAGTACGGTAGAATAGTGTATGTAATTTCATTAAGGATAATAAGCAATTGGTCTGTGTATTTAGTGCCTGGACATTGTCTGCAGTCTTATATGGTATGGTAGAGGAAAGGCTGTAGGTAAAAGTTTAGAAAGGGCAGGAAGAAAGATGGTGTAGTAGCAAAGAATGGCCACTGATTTGGGCAGAAGTTATGCTGCTAAGAAACTGCAAAATTCGTGTTCCTCTGTATATTTTCACCATGAGTCAAAACCTGTATGCCCTGGGTTACGTTTCTTAAAATACTACTCTCTTCTGTAAAGGGCTGATTCAAGGAAGCTTGAATAACTTTCAGTGTATTCCTTGGGTGCTTTGCAATGATGCTCATATCACGGTTGTATGTTCCAACATATACATTTCATTAATGGACTTTTTTGGATTTTCAGAATATTGTCAATTTAGGATGCTGTATTTTGACTACGTTGTTGTCAGCAGCAAGTAGGCATTGTTCAGAGGAGAGCTTGCCAGATGTGTTGGTGCTGTTGCCAAAATATTTCTGAGCATGAACAGATTACGTTTTGTCTCATCAAGCCTGTCTAACGGGAGTGCTTTTATTATTTAAAGTGTCTCTAACTCTGCATGGGTTTCTGTAGCATACAGTGTTGGTAAGGGGAATATAAAATGTATATGAATGCTTATGTTGCATGCCTGCCTAAGACTCCTGCAGACAAGAAGACTCCACTAATCTCTTAGCTTTGGCAGTCTAAAGAACCTGAGAAGTCTGTTTAACAAAGGTTGTCTTTTTTGCTTCTTTCAGAGCAAAAAGAGTACGTGTTGGTCACATTATTTATAATTCAGCATTTTAGTCTTCCCATTTCTTTTCCTATTCTTACCTCAATATTTGCATGTGTACTATTTAACTCCTTCAGTGACAAGAAATCCTTTTAATTTTTATATTTTAATCAAAAAAAATTTGTTTGATATGAAAGTTTAAAATAAAAGATCCAAGGCAGATGCACTCACAATTAAAAATACTACTTCGCCTTCAGCCTTAAGCTATAGGTTCAGCTGTGCTTTAAGCAAACATTGTATCTAAAAGAAGCATTTTGTTTCTTTGCCTCCCTGGCCCCTTTTCTCCCTCCCTTGCCTCAGGCTGTCTGTTTTCTCTCTGTCAATCAGTTCCTTGTATGAAGCAAGCTGGAGAGCGGGTTGGGGGTAAAACTGGGTTTCCCACACACCCCGTAATCCCTTCAACAAATAACCTCTCCCCACACCCCTCTTGTTCTAATCTGCTTTAGTCCTCTAGTCTGCTTCAACTTCATGATTGCTCAAACTCTTGGGTTAGCCCAGTAGAAACAAAACCAGTGTATTTAAAGCTGGGAATAAGCAACCGAGGATGCAGGAAGAGGGGATTGCCCCTTTCATCAGCAGTGTTGGCTTCTGCTGGTGAAAAATGTGAGTGAAACTGGCTTGAGAGAACGATTAGATCTTGTTTCGGAAAAAGGTGCAAAGTTGTGCATGTTTCCTCTTGTAAGACACATATGCCTTGCACATACCTTTGTGATTAGGGATGGCAGAATCTGTCATTCTAGCTTGAATGATATTTCTTTTTTCTTTTTTCTTCCTTTTTTTTTCTTTCTTTTTTTTCTAGACGTAATTTTGTTATGGTTTAAAGTGAAATGTCCTACAAATTGAAAGTAGGAAGGGATCTGAGTTTGTTTATGCTTACTATTTATTTATTTTCAGAGACATCAAGAGCGTAGAACATGTTTCTCAAAGTAGGGCAGTAGTAAGCATCTCTCTGGCCAGTGACCTGGAGGCAGTGCCACAGTTCTGCAGGACCTGGTGCTGTTGGGCCTATGGAGCCAGGGATTGGAAGTTTGTAAGGAGGAGGTGGTGTGAGGGTCCATCCAACCTCTCCTATCCCATTGCTGAGCCCCTGTTTCCTACTCAAGCTCATCTTGTCTGTCCTTACAGGTCTTCGCCCGATATTGACACGTTGAGGTGCCTTCTCACTCATTTCCCAAGGGCGTGAGATGCCTGTTCCAGCTTTGATCTTTCCTTCACCAGCTCTTTCTGGAATGCAGAGATTTCCACAGGTCTTAGGTGCACAGCCTCACCGCAGCCTCCTGGCGCTTTAACGGAGAGAAAGGACCGAGGAGAGGGCAGCATGGCTCGCCTGCAGCCCCTCCACACACTGCAGCAGGGATTTGCAGATACTGTGGCAAGCAGGAAAGAAAGGCCCAGCAAACTGGCATTAGGTTCTACTGCTAAGAGCAGAGAAAGAGAGCGCACAAGGTTTCTGTTCTGGAGTAACATGGGTATCGTTTGGTGTTGTGTGTGTTAGAGTTGGACTGATTCTACAATAGCGGTTCACTGCTGATATCTGCTTGGTGTCTCTGGGGAAAACTTGTGCAAGTCTTATTTGTAGTTTTACAATCCTTGCGAAAGATTCAGTGCTCTCTACTCCCAAGCTGGGTATAGGACTGGGATTTGAGAAACCCTATGCTTCCTCATAAAGGCAGAAGTTGGGCAAGCTGAAGAGCTGCTTTTGCTTCCTGGTAGGAGAAGATCTTTCATGTCAAGCTGTCCCAAAAGAGCACATCTGGAAAACTTTTTATTAATTTTTTTCAGCTATTTGGCTATAGGAAGAAGAAACAAACCCATTTATTGGCTGGCACTGCAGTCTGCAGACTCTTCAGCCAAACTGAAAGCCTATATTTCTGAGAATAACATCCTGAACATGAGCGTAAGAAACCAGCTGACTGGTGGCTTTGGGCTATTTTCACTTGATGTATGGTAATCATAGGTCAAAAACTGCATAATTTTCTACCGTGCTTGCTTAAGGTTACAAGCATATATACATTTTGAAAGACGAAGTAATTTTTTGACTTTTTAAAACAGTTTATTGTTTTTTTCAAAAATTACTGAATCAGGTGTCATTTCACTATGGAGTAAAGCTGTAAGATTTTGTACACCATTGAAAGTTATATTCAGTGCTTTTCAAGTAAAATAATCTGTGTAAAGAGAAACATTTTCTGACTCCATCTCAAAACAGGCTTGCTCACAATATGAACTTTCTTAATTTCAGTCTGTATTTTCACTAAGTTGTTGTAAAGACATTCTAAAATGATTTTTTTCAGTGTTTTCACCCAACAAGGAGCTGTTAGATTTGCTGCTAAGAATAAAAATTTTAAACAAAACCAATAAACAAATCAAAGTTCATGTGCAAGTTATCTGTGCTCTCCTGAAAAGGTTACTTAATTAAAGTACAAAGACACCGTGCCTAAATCCCCTGTGCAAAGCAGAGCTCATATATCTTGTACAGAAAAACAGGAAAGGAATGAGCAGGTGGAGTTATTCTGGTAGAGATGCTCCAGTAAAGAAGGTGTTTTTGCTGTTTAATATTGTTAGTTATTTTAAGATTATGAGCAGTATCTTCAATTTACTTTCAAACCATATTAATGAATGTTGGTGGTGAATGCAAATTCTTAGAGGAAAGGTGACAGTTACTATGCATACTTATATTTTTGTGGAAGAACAGGCACCCAGTAAGGTTGATGGTGTGTGAAAATTTCACAAATGCAAATTAGCAAATGATTATTATGTTTGTTTCTAAAACCACCTTCTTGTCAGTATGAGCATGTCCCTTGTAGTTTTTGCCTATTAGTTACATTCACAGTGTTTAGCGGACTTGCTAAGGAAAGGAGTAGAAAGTTTAAAGCTATAGAAGGTTGGTAACAGAGCAGATGAGGATTCTTAATACTTTCTTATAGAATATTTGGCTAATTTAAAACTTCCTTGGAAAATGATGATGTTTGAAAATGTTTTTGAAAAACTTGTTTGTTTTGTGACAAAGTAGTGTTTATTATATTCCTTTCATGTATATTCAGTAGAATATTAGAAGAGAAAAGCTGGGTAATGTATAGTGTGTTTGTTAATTTTGTTTGAGTTTGTATTATCTGGAGTGTGAAAAACATGAGGTTCTGCACTGCCACTGGTCACAGCCAGCAACTGAAGTCTTTACCAGAGAGATTAAGTTTTTTTTGTGTGTGTGTGTTGAGTATTGGAAGTACCAGTAGTTCAAATGAAAGCAGAGTGTATCTTTTAATTGATCTTTCTTTGGGGGGGGGGGAGGGCAGTAGAAAACTCTTATCTTTAATTTTGTTTGAAAATAAAAACTTGGTTTTATGTGGTTTCTTAGCCACAGGGGTATTGGAGTTTTTCCTATTCTTAATCTCCTTGTAAATATTTGTTCAGTTATTGGAACTTGTTCTGGTTTTTTGTTTACTTGTTTGCTCTGTCCTTTGCTTCTGTTTCTGTAAAACCTTGACTAGAAGTGTTTCCAAAACATTATAAGACTGTTACCACAACTGACCTTGCACATTATACTGCAGGCGACTACTTAGAGCTCTCCGTTGCCCCTGGGAAAATGCCACCATAAAAAAAAAGGTATGCTGATCAGAGTCTAAATTATTAATTAACAAATTGGATGCACTCCGCACCAGTCATTGCTAAGCACAGAACAGGTCATCATCATCATCATCATCATGTCCAAAGCTCCTTCATCATCATATTGCAAGGATTATTTTACCTGATGTCAAGCAGTCTTCTCAGGGATAGTTTAGCCTTCATGTGTGCTAGCCCTTCTGCATAAGTGCAATATCCAGCTCAAAAATGTACTCAAGCTAATGTCTTCTGCTAACTCTTCTTTCTTTGCCATGGGAATGCGCATGCCCGATCGAGAATCTTCTAGCATGAAGCTGACGTGCTACCTTTCTGCACTTCTATTTGTTGATTTAACTCTTGCCATTTACAAGAATGATGAGTAATGTTGGGTGCCTTATCCCATAAAGGGATTCAAGTCATTAAATGAAACTAGCAGGCCTAGGTTCACAACAAATTAAAAGGGTATACTTAATCTCATAATGCTGTTAAACATGACACACTGCAGGACATTGGATCTGGGCTCCAGGACTCCACACAACAAAGCTGATCTTGAAAGTTTACATATGTTCAGAAGAGATAGGACTAATGCATAGGAGAAGAGTATATTTTCCTTAAGTACTAGCAGGCCTGGAGTGCTGCAGTTTGCTGAATACTCAGCAAGTAGTCAAGTGAAATAGCACTTTGTGGTGCCTATGGTTATATTTTTCCTTAGGCATCCACTATAGACAGCCTTGGGAGAGAGCTTCTTCAGTCTTGCTTCTTACGCCTGTTCTTAAGCTTGTTTAGCAGTGAATATGTGATTCTCACCCATTATATTTGCCTAACCTGTGTATGAGCCGTTTTAATATTGTCCCTTACCACTTTGTGTAATGAAGGCTCACCTGCAATGCGTAGTTTGTGTTTTGCGGTGTTGATGCCGCTATTGTTATGTTGCAATATGATTTGTAATAGTGCTGTATTTTCAAGTTCCTGTTGGTTGGCTCCAATACCTGTCCTCTCCATATCATCTAATGCTAGTATAAAATGGAAGCTTTCTAAATTCCTTTAATAGGAAACTAAGAGCTCATCTGATCAGGACTAAGTTAACTTTATTCCAAAGTGCTTTAAAGTGCTAGGTGTTTAAGTGAAAAAGGTGTAATTTACAGAATCAAGGCACTTCATCAAGAAACTCACAGCAAATGCCAAGTGTAAACAATCCCTGAGTTATAAAAAGAAATGGTCTCATCTTGCGTGCCTTGTTCACTGAAGTCATAAGTGAGAGCAAAACCTGTGACAGACCCAGTTGTGATAGTGAGAAGATGCTGAAATTATACTAAATAAATTTACATGTTAGGGTCTAGACATTTGTCATATAGTTCGGTATTGTCCCCCTCTTTTTTTTAACAGTCTCTCAAGTGTTTCTTATTATGGTAAGATGAAAAAAAGATGATACAAGTTAAAGTATTTTGTAGGCAATTTTAGTGGTTGTGACTGTTGTTAAATAACAGTTCAATAACATTATTTGTCATTATTGATGAAATTTAATGCAAAGCTGGACTGGTCAGTCAACACCTTTTTTTTAAATGTACAGCGTAGCCTCTAGTATTCTTCTGTGGGAGACTAGTCCTAGCGTATGGATCCATTAATAGTTCTTTTTATTTGAGGAAATGTGATTTTGTTTGTCTTAAAACTATTAAAGATGAACAGATGTCTAATCATTCAAAAACTTAATCTTGTCTTTAAAATATTATAGACCTTTCAATTTATGTATAACTTGCACGGGCACATGTTAAGAGGCTCTGCATCGTCTCTATTCTAGAATCCAAACAAATATTCCTTAAAAAGGAAGTAGTTTGATTTGAAAAACTCGTGTAAGAGTTTTGTGCAATTTGGAAAGCTCAGACTTTAGACAAAGGTACAGTTATATGTGGAAATAGATAAGTGGTAATCATGTTGATTGACACACAAAAAAAATTCTGCCACATCAGCCCATGAAAATAAGACTTATGATTTGTATAGATATGTGGGACTCCTGATGTGCACACCAGGTTGTCCTGATTGCTTTAACTTGTGCCTTTTTAATGCTGTGTGGGTTGTGTTAAAAGTACCAAAATTTGAAATGCAAATCTTGCATGCAAACTAGATCTAAAAAATGTCACTGAAGGTTCCCGATACTGCAGGATCTTTAGGAATTAGTCTGTTTTTCTTCTGAAAGCAGGTTGTGCCTGCTTAAATTAAAGCTAAAGGTATTTGTGACCTGACCCTACTCAGGGTTTGCTTTCAGATATGAATGCAATGCCCCAAAGGGCAGGGGGCACAACAACAACAAAAAAAAAAGTCACAATACTTTTATTCATAGTTTATTTGTAAACCAGGTCAAATACCCTTGATTAGGTCTCAGCTGGAGCATAATTTGAATCTTGACAGATTGCACCTAAACAGCAGGCTTTTTCCTGTTCAGCCAAAAGATAGGGAGAGAAAAATAAAAGCTATTTCCAGTTAGCAAGCAGGACAACAGTGCTGAATAAATGTGCAACTGTTAATGAATAGCTGTTTCAAATATTTACAGGAGGCAAAATAAAAGAAGATTGGCATTCAAAGCAGCTGTGCTAAGCGAGAGCTATTAAAAATAAACATGATAAATGATGTTCAAGTGCTCATATAGCTGTCAAATATGAGAGATATTCAAAAGTGGAAAGTGTTGGAAGTGGAAGGTACTGTATGACCGGCCATGCTGCTAGGCATGGTGGATATTTTTTTTTTTCCCATCAAATTCTTCACAAAACTAAGATTTGTCAGATCAAAAGGTGAGGATCTCATGTACAATATACAAAAAAATTGATTTTTTTGTACTTTACATTGAATGTGCAAATGACTTATTTTGTCTTGTAGATCAATGCATATTTTCATACATTCACATATTTCAAGACCAATTTCTTTAGCTTGGATTGTTTTAATAAAAATATACAAAACTTTATGCTAATAAAAAACAATGGATTTTGCCATGACCCTTGCTGGCTTCTGTGTTGAAGGGTAATAGTGATTAAAGTGTAGGTAGATTATTGCTTTGACTTTGTGAGACTCTGAAAAAAGTGTGTGTGTATACATACAAAGTTAACAAATTTATGTGCTTCTGTAGTTGCACAGATTTTTCAGGTTATCTGGAAAGTATTATTTTTCAGATCCATTTTCATTTCTGAATTTAACCTTCTCAGCTGACTGCCAACCTCTTAGCAGAGACATTGTATTTTTGTACCAGACTATGAAGCTAGCCTGTGAAAATAGGTTATCTATCAATAGTGTAGGGAAATACAAAGGCTACAGAAAAGATGTCCTTATTTATAAGAGACTATATTTGATACTGTTTGTCTTTGTGGTGCTTGGATATTACTTTTGTCCCCTTTTTGAAATTGTTTTCAAAATGAGGAAATGGTGCTGAAGTGTGAATTCAGATGGCCTTAAATATTAGTTCAGCTCTTGTGTATGGCAGGTAAGCAAAAGTGAACTACATATAACTGGAGGCATGTTTTTACTGAAATGTTTCAGGAGCCCAGTATGATACGTTGCATCAATTGCCATCTTACGTGTGTGTGCATGAATTTCTGCCCTTTAGCAATGAAATTCATCGTAAAACGGACGTAAGTTCAGCTCTCTGGACCCCTCTTGGGAGCAGACTAAGCATGTCAGTTTAATATTTGATTTCTTGAACTTCAAAAGCTGCTTGTAAGTGTTTGTATGCTGGTGTCAGAGTAAAGAGGAAGAAGTGTGAAAGCACATCTTTGCTTAACTTGTATATACATCTTTATTGATAAGAACATAGTTTAGTGGTCTCCTTAAAAAGTAGAATTGGGGGAAGTTTGCAAGACCCATTGTCTATCAAATTCGAGTGGAGTGAGAAGTGCAGTGATGAAGGAGGCAATGGGAGAAGAGGCAACCTCCCCCTAGCTCAAGATAGCCAACCTTCAAAGCCTGACTCCTTTTTCCAGTTAATTTTGAGTATATGATGGCATAGTAACAGTATAATTTCCTGAAATGTCGAAGAAGATAGCAAATTCCTTGTTGGATTCCTTCTCTTGGACACCTGGAATGCCAGTGGACACTGATGTGAGAGTTAACATCATGTTAGATCTTGAGATGACCATGACTGCCATGGCCCAACAAGCTCGCTTTCATTTTTAGGAGAGTATGGCTATTGCTTTCTTTCCTAAATGGATCTTAAAATAGTTAATCTCCTTTTCCTGTTGCAAGGTTGCAATGCTGTGCTGTATTTCTCTTGGGTCTCTTCATCAGTCAAGGTTCTTCCCTGCCTGGTCATTATAGAATCCATTTACAGAAGCGTTGGCTATACATTTGCCTAGCATCTTTTGAATGTCCTGAAAATGTCTGTCCCTATAAGTTCCTCAGCAGTAGTTTCAAACGATTAAGTACCTCCATGTAAAGAATTTTGTTTGCTTTTTTTTTTTCTCCCCCACAGTCCTTTCCAAAACTTGCCTATTAGTTGTGTCTTGTGCCCTTGGTTCTTTATTATAGGATTTGGTGAACAACAATTTCATATTAAGGTTATCCAAAAACTGTGTGATTTTTGTAAACCTCGGGATTGTTTTCACCTCGGCCTTATCCTGTGCAAACCAAACAGACCAAACAGACTTTTCTGCCTGCCTTTGTAGATTGGCTACTCCGTGTTCTCAATCATTTTTTCCCACTCTCTAACTGTGTATTCTCCTTGAGACATGGAGCACGCCGATGCCCACAGCACTCGGAATGGGGACACAGCAAAGCTCTGTGTCTTCACAACATCATGCCTCCTGTCTTGTTCTTCAGTGCCTTCCTGACGTTCTCCAACGTTTTGGTGGCTTTTCCTGGAATACTGCTCTATGCTGTCTGTGATTTCCAAGACCTGCCACTGACAACTCAGGTCTTTCTGATTTGGAACTGTCAGTTCTACACTGAGCATTGTGTAGGCATGACTAGCAATATCTTAAATTTATCTACTTTATCATGCATCTTTCTATACTTAGGCTCACTTAGCAGCTTTTTGCTCACTTACTCAGTTTGGAGTATCACTGCCATAAGCATGGTGTTTGACAATGCTTTATAAATTGCTGTCATCACCAGTCTTGGAGACTGTGATGCACACTCCCATTGCCTCATAAGTGGTGCAGCTGTTGAATAAAACTAGTTCTGACTTCTTAGAACATTTTGGGGTCCCACTGCCAACTTCATCTTGAAAAGTAACCAAAAAGTCTCCTAACCATTGCTCCCTGTCCTTTAGCCTACTTCTAGCCAGGGAAGAACCTTTCTTCCAACTGTGGCAATTCAGTTCCTCTGTTAACCTTTTATATGGAGATTTGTCAAAGGCTTTTTGAAAAGCCAATGTGCCTCCTGACTTGCTCATCAAACTCAGTCAGTAGGTCTTTATATTACAATTTGCAATGCATTTTAATTCACGGAATGGGTAAGTATAGTGTACTAGATGGTTCAGATTATTTGAGTTGACTTCTGCCAATACCATTTAGCTTCACACGCATTTCTGGCTGCTGCTTCAGCTGGTTTTGTTAAGCTTTAGTGAATCACTTGATAGTTCACAGTGTCAAGCCCTCCTTGGCTTTGCTGGTGAAGGGCATTTTGTTTGGCCTAACCTTTTATGTGTAGTGTCAGGATAATGTTTGTGTGCAACTTGGGTATGATATGAGAAGCATCTGAGTGACACTGCAGGTTGTGTTTTGCACTTTGGGATCCTCTCTTCCTATTTTCTCATGGGGTGTTTGTTTTCAGGGCATCAATTAGTAGAAGAGATTTGTGAAGCAGTTATGAGGAGGAAACAAGTACTTCAGACCACATATGGGTGCATGGTTCCCCTTACATCAAGACAAGGCTATCATGCAGTACATGGGTTTCTGAAAGCTTCTCTCAGTGCAAGAGAAGGGGCTAGGCGAATTGATTTTAACTTTAATGTATATTTAACATCCTGTGTCATTCTGCTGTTTTTTTTTGTTTGTTTGGTTGGTTGGTTTTTGTTTTTTAACAATTTTACCACCGTCTTACATGGGCCTTGTCTTTTGCATCCATAGGTAGTGGCCTTTTGGGGGAATAAATTTCAAATTGCTGAGTAGTTTCAAAATAAAACTAGGTGTATATATTTATACCGTCAAAACAGATTGCTGTTAAAAACATATAGTATGATTTTTAAACTGTACACATACTCCACAGAGCAGGAAGATCTGGTTTTCCTGGTTTTCATTTTTTTTTTCCCTAAACTTTTCTCGGTTTCACAGTAGGGACCCTATTCGTTACAGAGCAGGACTTTATTGTTTGGGGGCAAACAATAAGCTTGACATACTTCCAAGGAAGAATTGCACATTAGCAATAACACTTTTGTAAAAATGTAATTTTTAGCCTGAAGAATATTACTGGAAGAAATAAAATACTTGTAGTGTTGATTTAATGTGAATAATGCAAGTGATATGTAATGCTCTTCAAATAGACAGTGCTAAGGATGAACTACTTGTAGTATGAATTATTACCTTAGCATGAATTATGTGTGTGTCCTTGGAGTAAAATTTGTGTGGCCTGGATTATTCACACAAGTTAATATTTGATCACATTTTGATTCTACTGTAACTGCACTATTGAAGTAGCAATGACATTAACAGAATTTTGTGTATAACACACTTTATGAAAACAAGACTTAATAAGCAGATTGGGTGTATATGAAAGAGAAAAAGCTAATGCTAAAAAGCTAACTCAAGGTAATTTAATGATTAGTGTCAGCAGCGAAGTTCAGATATGCCTGTTGTACCTGACCGAAGAAAAAATTTCACTCAAAATCTGTGATTTTAATAGAATATATAGATAATCTATCTGAGCATGTTTCATGTGTTATGGAGAAACGTGCTTGCAGACTTTTTCTTTCATGTAATTACTGAAAATAAATACACATTCTGCTGAATCCTACAAAGTGCACTTAGTTACTGGAAAAGGTGAGGTAGTTTTATTTCTTCCTCCTCTTTCAGTACGTTCTAGTTTTGTGAAGTAGTATTTTATTGTATTGTATTTTAAAATATTTTTACTTTAATACTTTTAATATCTTATAATATCATATATATTCTATTTAATATACTATATTCCTTTATATATTATTTTTGTATCATATTGTATCTTCCTATTTAATATTTTATTTATTTTTCTGCCTTTCATATAAGAAGAAAGTTTTTACCACTCTTTGGTGTATAAAGCAGAAAGACGCAAGGGATAAATCCAGGCAAAACTTGCTCATCGCATCGCAGGAATGATTTCTGTGGTTGTGTCTGCTGCTGCAGCAGCCGTGGCACATCCCAGGCTGAAGGCAGCCCCCAGCACCGAGGCTGGTCTGCCCCATCCCTCGCTGGCACCCTCCTTTCTTCTAAGCTGACTCCAGCAAAGTTATCCCGAGGACCTCCAGCACAGTAGTGCGTAGTTGAGGTCTTCTATTAGCTGTGAGGAAGGATATTCTGCATCGTTTTACTGTTCTCCTTTTTACTGTTCCCATTTTTCCTTTTTTTTTTTTTTTTTTGTAAGTATGTCAGTACTTGGATTTTCTCATTTTTCCCAGCAGTGAAAGAGCAAAGAGAGATGAACTTGCGGATTCAGGAAGATGAAACTTCCTCAGCTACTCCATTTGGTTCTTGGGCATCGATATTTCCCTTGAGGTGCAATCAACCAAATGCCAGCATTTGCTTATCTGTGAGACCCTAAATAAGGAGCAGCAGGCAAATGGATTTTCTAAATGCTTTGTTGGCTCCCACTGTTGAGTTCTTTTTTGAAGACAGATAAATAGGACATAATTTGTATCTTATGTATTAAGTACTGGTCCTTTAAAGGTTCCAGGAAATAATATTGTAAGAAAAGCATGTTTTTCTAGAAATGTTTACATTTCTAGTATTCTGTTACCAAAAAACATCCTCACAGCAAATAATAAAACAGAAGTTTTCTAAGATTTCAGTCTTTCATGCTTGGCTGTTATAATGAGCAAGATCCTCCATCATAATTAATTTTGCAAGCATGTAAGCATGAAGTATGTGTTTTTGTATTAAAGTTTCTTTGACATGGACAAGAATTCTATTTAGACATAATAAAGTTAAAGTTGTGAAGCTATCATTTTTTTCTATCTTTTTTTATTTTTCTTGGTCCCTCTCCCGATAGGAAACTCTTAGCTCTTACTTTCTAAAGGTTTTTGCTTGATTCTTAAATGTACTTTAGGGTAATTTTTTTTTTGATATTTAATTATCTGAATTTGCATATTGGGCTTGTATAGTCTCTTTAAGTAAATGATTTTATTTCTCCAGCTGTTCCTAAATAGCCATTGTGCTGAACAAGCACTTACTGCAATATGTCCTTGATAAAATTAATGAAAGCATCTGTAGAAGCAGCAACAGCAGCTGCAGTGCCTTATGGAAGCCAACTTCTGCTTACCATTATGATGAAAGAAATAGTTTTGTGCTGGGGCTGGAGGCTCATGCTGGCTTACTTGTAGCATAAAAATGCGTTGCACCTGCCACAGCTAGACCCAGCCCCGCGGCTTGCTGATTACATGTGCTTGTTAGCGGCATTGTCACTGGTGAGATGGCAGTGATGTCATCCTTGTCACCCCGCTACCCCCCCACGGCACCCTGCGGGGTGACAAATAGTGTGCTCGCCGCTGCTGTTCCTCGGCGTGGGCCTCGTCTGAGCCGCGCGGAGAGCGCTGCGCTCTCGCCGCCGCGCAGCCGCGGAGGGGTGCGAGCGTGAACACCACTGGCACTCGCAGCCGGTGCGCGTCGTCGTGCTGGCCGAGGGGGAATGAAACATAAGCGCGCGTTTAGGGCGATCACGCTGCTACCAGGTGGGGCCCGGGGGCTCTGCATGCATAGAAAGTGCTTGAGGTGGCGGATATGCAGCAAGTACTGCAGCACCATCTGCTACTTTCTCATTTTCTCATTAATTGTTCTATCCCCTAAGCCTGGGCAGCGCACACTTTGAACAGCATTTTGTCTCTTCATTAGCTTCTCGCCTTTTAGTTTGGGACAGACCCGAAGAGTGGAGCTGATGTGATGCGATACAGCAGCTCTCGTGAGTAGAGTATACTAGTAAACCTCTCTGTGTGTTGCATACTTCCTCCTTTTAACCTTCTCTCAAATGGCGCATAGTAAATCCTGTTCTCATTATATTTTACATTTTCCTTGCATTTATTCATGGTATACATTTATATGTCATAAATGGATAAGGGAATACAACATTGGAATTGGAATACAACATCGGAAATACAACGGAATTGAATTTTGGTGGAGGAAAGAAGATGGTGTTTGTGAGGAACAGATTCATACATGGGGTAACTGCACTGAATGCAGTGCAGTAATCCCTGGGGCAGCTGATGCCAAAGTTTAGTAAAACAAACAAGATTTAATTCAGGCATGTCATTCTGTAGTAGTGGAGAATTTGTACAGTCTTGGTATAAAAAGAGTGTTTTTTCTTATTTTTGAGCGGCAGAGCCATTCAGGTTTATCAGCTTGACCAAAACCAGTCAACTCTGAAGACTGTTAAGACTTTTGTGTCACTTTTGGGAACCCTTGCTGAATGAAAGCCTGAATAATCCCTTCTTTCGAACGGAATTGGTGACAGTCCCTCATTAGATGCGTGATCATTTCTGAGGCCCTGGATGAGTTACCTCTGCAGCCTTGGGCCTGAGAACCTCTGCAACTTTCGGACGTACTTCCCTTGATGTATTTGAGCTAGTTCTTTTGACAGAATAATGAAGTATTAATCTTATTAAGGCGACAAGTTTCATAATGCTGAAGCAAATACTGCTATTTCCACCACGTGTGTTCCTTTCTGTATCTCTGGGTATGTTTTCCAAAGTGACTCAAAAGACGTTTGCAAGACTGTGTGTCTTTCTCTGAGAGCAAGCAAGGCACAGATATCCTGTTTCTATGGTTCGGTTTATTTAGTTAGGTCTTAGAGTTGGTGCTACTGTAATATACAAGTGCACAATAAATATTCTCATAAAAACTGTGGAGTCTGTTGACCAGTGTAGCTTATGTATTTTGTTACTCAAACATCGCAAGCTATACTTGAAGTAGTAAATTTGAGTGTTTGAAGTGGACTCAGTGTCCATTTAGCTTTTCTTCCTCCTTTCTGTCTTTTACAGTGAGAAATACAAAGTGCATTCTCTTTAGGAATTGCAACTTAGTGTATCTTTACAGAGCCCAGGGGTAATGCTTCTGGTGTTGCTTCTTTATTTGGCTTAACAAAGCAAAAGGGATACCATCTTTGCTGTCTTTGATATGTATTTAATATGCCAGGAAAGACTAAAAGAGAGCAGATATTAACTGCTGTAGAGGTCATTCATCTCTGCTGGACTCTCCTCTGCCAATGTATGTTCCAGTATGTATTCCACAGTATGGTATTTACCTAGCACGTACCAACATCTCTAGCCTCACCCTGATCTAAAATGCTCTCCCTGAACATGCTAAAACACATTAAGTCATTCTTGATAACAACTTATAACCCTCGATGCAGAATCTTCTGGATAAAATGAAGCTCTTGGATGTGCAGTGCGCCCTTCTAAGAGCCTTATCCTGCCCATATTCCTAGGGAGACCTAAGCATCATGTTAGGTCCATCAAGCACAGCTTGAGAGCTTGGGGCTGGGAGGTCGTATGTTTTTTGTTTTTGTTTTTCTTTTTTTTTTTTTAATCTAAGCAATTAAAGCATTAAAAAAAAAAGAAAAAAAAAGTATTTCTAGTAAAGTACTTCTTAGTAGGTCAAAAAAAATCCTGTTTCTGGCCCAAATCATAGGAAGCTCACTACAAATACAGAAAGGGGGGGGGGGGGAGAAAGCACCACACTGGTCTCAGCCAAGATCCTAGCTTGCACAATTTCAATATTTGTTTTGCTTGCTTTTTAAACACAGCTCTGCTTCTGCCTCAGTCCTGTCTGACATACTTGCCTAGAGAGGCACGTGTCTTTGGCAGGGCAGCTTGTTTTCTCCATGAAGGCAGAAGCCTCTGGTGCTGTTTCTGTTGGCCTTTGCTTTGCCTCTCCTATGAGGTGCAACTGTCAGTAGCAGTGGAGTTCCCAAGTGAGATGAAAACAGCAGCTCTCGCGTCCCGGGGATTGATCTCTGCCTTTTCCATGCCCCAAAGTATACATGCTCCATTCTTAATGATCAAGATCTAGTGTGAACCATCGTGGCTTCCACTTGTTTTATTTGTCTAATTTGCTATCAGTACGTGGTAGTATTAGGAAATCAAGAAAGGTTAGAAAAAAATGTTTATCTGATGATACATTTACATTTTGCTTTCCTTAACAGAATAATTACATAAACTGTGCTCGCCACAGCTCATGAAATGGTTTGCCAATAGCAAATACAACCTGTGTCATCTATTTAGAGGAGAGATGTATTTAGAAAAGTGACACTGATTCTGAAGGGTAGGACTCTTGAGTTTGCAGCTGGACACGGCATGAACAGGATGAACCCTTATGATGTGCTGTGAGGAGCACTACTCTTGGTCAGTAAAAGGCGAGGGGCTGTGGTGTGCTGGCCAAAGCAGAGGGAGGCAGGATGGGGAGTGGGAGCAGGGCGGGGAGTGGCCAAGGAAGGGTCCTTCATGAGGAAGGAACATGCCAAGTTGCTCAAGCCCTTGAACAGTACACGAACTTCTACTGAGTGCTTTGTTTGGGAATTTAGTACTGAAATGTTTGGAATTTTGGCAGGAGAGGAAAGGTAGATCTCATGTCTGCCTATTTTATTGGATCTTAAGTTTTTTTTTAAAGTGTATTTTCTTAATTCACAAAAACACAGGGCTCTTTTAATTGTTGCGTTTATAATTTGCTTTTATTGCTTTTGTTGAATATATTTTGTAACAGGAGAGGTGAAAATAATCATAAAACTTGGTTCCATCTTCTCCCCACCCGTTTTTTGAATGAATACTTCCAAATTCTTCTGTTGCTGTTCTAACTTTTTTTCTTAGGATGCTTAACTTGTAATTTGTCATGACCTCAAGCTTGCTTCCTGTACTTTAGATCAATAGAATATTTGTAAAATGAATACTAGCAATCAATTTAATGGTAGATTTTAATCCATAGCTCTCAAATTATAGTACTTAAAGGTATACGTGATTCATAGCATGCTAGAATTGTTTGTGAATTAGACTAAATTAATTTATTTATTCTGAGCTTATTTGGTGTAAATATAATGTGATTAGTTGAAATGAATTAGTTAATATTTGAGGTATTGAGGATTAGAGATTTTAAACCAGAAGAGGGCAGCAATGCCATAAAAAATAGTTTGGGCTCCATTATCTTTCCTTTTCTGTTTTGCCAGTAAGTCACATGTATATGCTCTGCTAATTTCCTGGACAGACTTTAAGATAAGTAGCATGAAAAAAGTATGTTAATACCATTGCACTGGTTATTATTTCAGTAATATTTCTTTGAGCGGCTTCTTCCTGCCAAATTCCTTATTAACTTAAGGAAGCACATGCAGAGAATCTGCAGATTATTTTCTTTAAAGCGTATTTCTAAAGTGAAAATTAATGTTATGATGTTTTTGTGATTTCTGGTTTTACTGTGTCTGTCTTTAAGTGATTCCTCACAAAATCTTTTGGTTTAGTTGTATCTATCATTTATTTTGGGGAGTACCAAGCTGGATACTCTTTTGATTTACATGTTGTAAGCAATAAATCATGTTGGGGAAATATATGGTGTTGTATTTTAACAACTATATGGTCATTAAGATATGATTTTAGAGACACTAGTATGTTGTGCAAATACACTAGAAGCTATCAATTAATGTTAAATACTTCCATATAAAATGTCCTGAGGTCCATATGAAATCTGAGTTAGTCCCTAATTACAAAGAAGTGAAATTTAGTTGATAGTTGTGATCATGTATCAGTTTCAGGAAAATATGGTGTGTTGTCTGTTTGGTGTATATTCTAACAGGTAGCATAAGGGGAGAAGCATGGTTTTTCTGTATTCTCCATAACTACAGGAAAATAGCTCTGCTGAAGAAGGTAAGGCTCTGCATATTCTTCTTATAGAACAGAGCTGCTTCTTGGCACTCTGGAGTGCTGTTATAATTCTGTAAGTGAGGGGGAGAGGAGACAGGCAAAGCAATTTGCACTGCTGATTTTGGTGCTGAGGGATCATCTGAAGAATAAATGGAGCTATTTTTGTGGTGTTAGTGATGTGTGGGCATGGAGGGTTCTCTTGCGGCACTGTTAGGTTTGAACCTTCTCTTTTCACAGTGATCTTTCAGACAGGAAAGAAATAGCAAAAAAACCTGTTCAAGGGTCCACAAATGTTCACGTTACAAAAGAATTGAATACAGAGAGGAGGCTGTTGTTTCACCATCCTGGGAAGAATTAGCATTTCATTTGTATTATCTGCTTCTCTCCTGGTTTTAGAAGCTGACTCACTATCTGAGCACAGTGGAGATTTCTCCTCATACATTGATTTAAAACCAGGCTGTATTCTGGTTAGTGTAGCTAATGGAGTGTGGCCAGGTGCACGACGCATACCTACATGACACAGTTAAGTATCATGATACGTGATGGTTACTCTTGGGCATGAAAAAAGAAGTAAAAACCTTTCCTTGGGAAGTAAAGTCCTCTTTAGCTTGGGTATGTGAAACTCTGTGCTGTTTGCTGGCTAGACAGGCCTTGAGAAGCTTTGTCAGTTTTGACTAAGCCATGACTAAGGCAGGAAGTTTACGGATCAAGAACTCTGTAATATATTGAGATGGCAGTATCATTTAAGGGTGTCTGAGGCACATGAGTTACATTACAGCCATTCTCATGGTTACTCCTGGAGAATTTCTAGTCCTAATCTGCCAGTGCGAGCAAGGCGGCAGAATGAAGAAATACGTGCCAGGGTCACATGCAAGTGCCTCCCAGTGAGTGGATCCCTCTTCCAACCCAGCTACTCACTACAAATGAAATTACTTAACATTAACCATAGCACGTGCGTGGCACGACAAGCTGGGCACAAATACAAGGAGCTATTGAGTGACTACAGTCTCCTATATTACCACATGCCACACGCATGAAGTCTTTAGAAAGACATATCCGTAAGTTTGTCTTACAGCTTGTAATTAAATCCTACAGAATCCCAGAAAAAGTCAAACATTTCTGCTTTTCTGTGAATGCTTTTTCTACTGAAAATATAGTGTATTTTATTCTGAACCAAAGGTGCAGGTTAGCATTCTTGCCGATGAACTGTCTCATGATTTTGGGAATGCAAGATAATGTAAGTAGGTTTCACCTACTTCCACAGATGACTTCAGTTTTAAAAATATATATATTTGACTTTAGATATGGAATTGAACAGCTTGTAAGAGTATTTTAAGCTTTTAGGCAAACTTGACAGAAAAAAAATGCACAAAGGAAACAGGATTTCAAATACCTTGGGATTTTTTTTCTGCATAATTTCATTATAAATAAATAAATAAATAGAGTGAAAAAGCTTATTTTTCCAGGAAAGAAGAGTACACTTGTAGCTTCATTTGGTGTGTTAACTAGCCAGAATGTGCAGGACTTAAGAGTTGAAGTCTGGTTTCCACTGAGTATCTAGGGATGTAATTTTCTCGTTCAGGCACCTAAATTAGATTCTTAAAATCAAAGCGAGTAAATCTTCTCCCCGAAAGTGTGAGAACATTCTCTTAGCTTAATTTACAGATACGTACAATGCTTTTTACCTCTGTAGCATCTGGCCAAAATTCAAATAATATAGCACCTGAGCTGATGATATATTTTCTGTGTTGGAAGCTAGAAGGATTTTATTCATCCTGTCTTTCTGTGCTAAGATTTTTCATTTTCCATTTCCTAATCAAGTGTCTTAGCTTTTTACTTTCAATCCAGGTTGCAAAGCCTGTTAGGCTTTTTAGTCATGAGAAGTATCTTGTAGGACACAGAAAGAAAGGAAGAAACCCCGAAAACAAAAACCACAGAAATTTATAAATTACACTGAATTTAATATTATTAAGTGGGAGAAGAGGATTAGTGAGGGACTGTGTTTCTCCAGATTGTATTACACTGTGGCGTTAAGAAAAGCCTAGATGTTACAACTTATGAAATAAGTCTTGTAAATTGGATACATAAACACCAACCTGATTTACATAATCCTGCTTCTAGAGACCTCTTTCTAGGTGGCTACAGAATGAATTATTCAGGTTTAACTGTAAGATGGCTTCTGATTTTCTGTTTCAGATACTAGAGGTTCTGTATTCTCTTGCATTTCATAGTTTCAGTATCAAATATTGCTGGACATTTTGATCCTCTTTTCCCACTGCAGGGATGGATAAAATTCAGTTTATTATTTAAAGCACTCTGTGGCAAACACAATTTGAGTTTAGCTTGATTAGAATGTGTCCTATCAGCTGATCTTGGTTACCTAGTCATTAACAATTGTTAATGTTGTTATATCTGTGCTACATCTATTATATATTATATAAATACAGAGTCTTATATGTGATACTTAAAATAGCTGGCTTGCTAATTTTATATTGCTGATTGCACCGATTGGACTTAGCTGTATTCTAGAAACATGTAGGTGTTGTATGTTTAACATCATGCTGCAAGAGCTGTCTCTCCTTGTGTTCTGAGTGTGTTTATATAGGGCCTGATTAATAACCTATTAGCAGCAGAAGCCTTTCTGTGTGCTTAAGTGAGCCTTATTTACCATTGATTTTTTCCACAGTGGTCTTTTGCTTCTATGTGTTTTCTCTTGTTTCTTTTTGCATATTTCCGAATATGAATTTTGCAGTGACGTACTCTTGTCTTTTAGGTGAAGAGAATAACAGAAATTTATTCCGTTTATAATTAGGATAACTGAGAATTTGGCCACATGCACTTCAGGGTGGGCTGGGTTTACAGTCTGTGTCTTAACCGCTTATGCCCAGTGCCTCTCGGGTGATGTGGGCTGCGTGACCTCCAGATGTTTGCAGTGATTGCTGCACATCCCTTCTCAGAACTCAGAGGTAGTCCTGGCGGTGTGTGGGGCTTGGGGGATTTTTCCTTTGTTTTTAGTTTCTAGCTCTTTTTGCTTGAAGGCCGGCAGCATTTTGTTTGACTGCTCGGATGATGGAAGTGTGTGATACTGCATCAAAGGGTCTTGGATTCTGCTGCTTACTGTGGAGAAACTTGTGCTGTGGTTACCCTGTAGAAAAGGAGGGCTTTGTTCAACTACCGGCACAAGAAATAAGCTCGTGTACTTTTAAAACCAGCAAACAATGTTCAGAATTACGTTTGAAGTTAGTTCATTAAATAAAGTGAATAGAAGCTGCCCCCACCATCTCTCTCTGTCCCCTCTACCACACCACGCTGGCGCGGGGTAGGGGTTAGGCTTGGGCATTTGTTTGCCTGTTTTCTTCCTCTTCACTCCTTCCTTCCTGCACACCTCTTGCGCTTCACTTGTGAGAGGACAGGAAAGCTTGGAAGCTGTGAACACTTGGTCACGGCCGTCTGGACACACGGCTCCGCGGCAGTGTGAGCGGGAGGGTTGGATGTGGGAAGAGCCCCGAGCATTGAAGAGGCACCAAGGTGAGCACAGCCTAATGGTGGTGGTGGGACACGTTTGCCTTCGAGCGAGCCATGGGCAGCCTGTCCTGACCTCCATCCCCATACCTGTTTTTCCCCTGAGGACGTTTGTGAGGATGGTGTGTTAAAGCCAGAAGCCCCCTCCTCTCCCTATCCCGTGGGAGCCACGGGGCATTCCTGCGCGCCAGCAGCCCCTGGGCACGTCCAGGCACGCGTTGCCCAGAGGGCCGCCGCGGAGCCTCGCTGCCCACCCCAGTGCCCGTGGCATGGACGGCTCCGCATGGACGGCTCCGCAGGGCAGCCGCAGCCCTCGCCGACCCGCGCGTTGCTCCTCACTCCGTGCCATTCCCCGGGCCCATTGGTTCCCTGGGCCTGCTGGTCCCGCTGGTTCCACGGCACCGGCAAGGCAAGGCGCTCTGGGGCACCCGCCCCGCCAGCCCCAGCGCCCGTGGGCGCGCGGAGGCGCCGCGGGCGGCAGGTGCTGCTCCTCCCGCCCCGCCGCACCTGCTGCAGCCAGGTGAGTGTGAACAGCTGCCGCGCAGCAGCCGGGAGCAGCCGGAGGGCGGGCCTGGCCTGGGCCCAAGAGCGCGCCTCCTGTTCTTATAATTCCTATTTCCTTTCTTGTTTTCCTGCGTGTGCCGCTTGGCTGTAGGAGCCGTTTTAAAGGCGGGTTGGAGGGAGGGCAGGGGAGGGAGCCGGGGCAGCGTGTGGCAGTCCTGGCGCCGCTCCGCGAGCGCTCGCGTCTTGCGGGGTTGCCTGGCGCTTTGCTTGCTGCGAGGGAGCTCCAGGTCCCGCCGCGCTTCAAGTCTCCCGATAAGCGGACGGCACGTTTTGCAGCTTGGAAAACATTAACTTCTTTGCACAGCGCGCTGCCGGCTAGCAATAAACCGAAGAATAAAGAGAACGGAGTTGAAATTAATACTGCTCCGCTGTTTTAATGAAGGACCGTGATCGCTGTGTTATCAATACCCAGTTATGGAAGGCGACTTCCTTGCTGTTACCTTCCCTTATGAAACAGAAGTCCATTAATGATAAATATTTACAGTGGAAAGTTTAAGATATAAATACGTCGTTGCAGTATTTGCACTAAGTATGGGAAATAGCTCTGTAGGTTCATCCTGTGGCATAGTAAATGTTTACTTTTAAAGGGCGCCCTCTTTCTATAACTTTTTTTTAAGGAATGATTGTGTACAAAATGTTTATATATAAACAGTAGTGTTTAGGGAAGAGTCAAGTGGAAAGAGCAGATAGAGCAGCAAGGAACTCGTTACTCTTCAGTCTTTATGATTTCTTTTGTTTTTGAATCACTGTGACTCTTTTATGTGCCACTAATTTGATAAAGAAGGTTTTACCGTAGTTAGCTATAGCAGCCATAAAGGAAAGTGAAAACATCATGTGTCTTTCCTCTGTAAATTAAGGATTTTAAAGCGACCCAGTGGGAATGGCCTGGAGCCTTCAAGCTGCCCTTGGTGTGCACCTCTCGCCCATGAGCAACAGCAGCGGTGCCACGCGGGGTGCCCGGGAGCAACAGATGCAATAAAAACCTAGATGCGTCAGAGCACTAATCTGGAACACCAAAGCACTACCCTGAAATGTGAAACAGCAATCCCTGAAATTAGAGTGCAGATATATCACAGTGCTGCCGCTGTTGAAGTACGGCCGGAACGTCCTGCAAATCGGATGGGATCTCATAATATCCACTGAATAGCCCAGCAGGCTGGAAGAGAGAATGTAGTTACTGCTCTCAGCATCGGCAGTCTTACTTGTAGGCACGTTGGACATAGAGCTGAGTGATTGGTGTAGGGTAGAAACGTTTCAGGATCTTTGAGAGATTCAAACAGATGAAAGAAATGGCTGCTTTTACACCAGTTTTCTTGTGCTCTACAAAACAGCCACGATGGAGAGGGAGCCCCAAGAGAACCTGAAAAAAAAGTGAAAATGAAGAATAAGGAAGTTCAACTTTCCATTTGGGCTTGTTTAGTCAGCCTGAATAGAAAAGGGAGGAACTGTTTGAAGTTAAAATTGATTTTTATTGGCGTAAAGGCAGGTGCATACAGTATATGCCCAGATTGGGCACAGTGTCAATGAGGACTTTTTTTCTTTTTTCAAGTAAAGAAGCTATATATATATAGTAGCACAGAAAATATTTATTTTACCGAGAGTAAAATGCTAATCACAGATTCTTTTAAGATAGTTAATCCATAAAGGTTGATTTTCCTAAGAACTATAAGAAAAAAAAAGTTGGAGATTGGCATCTCTTTTTAACTATGGGGTCAGAATGAGAAGAGACAGTAACAGAGGCCTGTCCTGGTGCTCTCATATCCTTTGCTGTCCCTGGAAGTGCCATACTGGAAAGGGCAGAACCTCTTGTCCTCCTGTCTAGCCTCCTGGTCTATTCAGTTCTTAATGTCCCCAGTGTCAGATCATTAGCTTGACTAAATCAGAAGGGTCTGATCTTATGCTGTCTTTTACACTAGCTGAAGATCTGGTTAGAGAGTCTTAATTAATGCCTTATCTAGAAGTCTTCAAAATTCTGGTATTGAGAAGAATATGAAATACTATTAAAAGTAGTGGTCAGGTATAGTCCTCTTCTTTACACTTTCATTCCCTTCAACATGTAAAAGAAAAGAGTACTGAAGTTAATAAAATTCAATCACTTTTTGTTTCAGATTTCTGTCTGAGGGACATTTCTTTTACTCAGTTCAGAACGTTGTGTTTGCTGGCCTTCCACCGTCAGTGGAAAATGTTCATTTTCCTTAGGCTTGTTTGTGAAGCAATAGATAGACTGGTTTCTTCTTCAAGATAAATTGAAATAGGAAGTTTTCTAATAATGGATTTTTTTTTTGCCTGTGCAGAATATAGTAACGAGAAAGCATTGGGCATGTATGATGTATGGTGGCAGAAGCATCTCCAATGAGGGTAATCGCAATTCATTGCACTCTATTCTGTATATATTATTGACCTTAAAGACTAAAATAAATTTTAGACAACACTCTGTGGCAAATGAAGTTTCCAGGTTTAATGTGATGAGGGTTCTGGCTTGCTCATCAATACCCTGTCATCATCTTCAATGTCTTATGGCTTTAAAAAGAAATGTAAAAAAAAAAAAAAAAAAAATCCCTGAAAGTGTAACACGTTCAAGCACTTGCAGGTGCAATAAATACATGCGATGCCAAAACCAAGTAACTTGTATATTTGAGAGGAAGGCAGTTGCTTTCAAATACAGTAGTAAGACTGATTATGGTGCCATGTGCTTGCTTGAATCATTCCTTTTCAAGCATCTGCTCCCTTAGTGAAAGTGTATTTTTGAACACCTGCGGAGCACAATTATTTCCCACTTCCTTCCCCTGTAATGGGGTTGCGCTCGCTAATGGTTCTGAACGCGGCACACCCCTGGGGAGCCGGGGAAGGCACGTTTTGTTTCTGAGCCCCGTGAGCGGCACTGTGTCAGGGAGCGCACTGTGATAATCTCCCCAGGCAAATGCTAAAACCCATTGCGAGGTATTTGTTGGGGGTCGCTGCAAGGCTTAGCATCTAAAACAAGCCTTTTGTAGGCGTCAATTTATTTTATTCTGACCCTAAAACATACTGGGCTTCCCAAGAATCATGTGCTCTGTCTAATCTGAGACAGGGAATTGTTGAGTCCATACTACGTTTCACTGTATTGAATAGCATATACAGTTGCATTCTGTACCTCCTGGTACAGGGTATAGGTGGTCAGTTCTCATCCTTTCTGTCTTAGACTGCAGCCATTTAAATAGTTTTTTTAATTTGCTGCTCGTAAGGTAGGTTGTGAATAGATCACTGACTGGTGTAGGTCAAATGGTTTTCAATGGTGGTTTTTGTTTTGTTGGTCTGGGCCACTGAGTTCCCTGAATTTGTTATCTTTAGACCTTGGCTAAAGAATTATTATTATTATTTACAAGTTGTGTGATTTTTTTTTTCAGTGTGGCAGACGCTTTCTGATCATATGTAAATGGCTGCTTGGAGGGGATCCAGGATCCAATACAGGCCTTTTTACTGTAGTGACATGTATATGCCAGTGGAAAGATTCTTTACCATGTAATTTTTCATCCTGATTGATGAATGTGGTGAAAGCAACTGCAATTTGCAAAAACAGTTTTTAGTGCTTCTTTACCAAAAGACATCACCTTGCTTAAAAAGTCCTAGCAGCAAAATTGAGATATTTTGATTTTGCATACAAAGTTTCGTACTTTAAGCTGTTTAAAGGCATATATATCTAAAATAATGTTTAGCTAACCATTTTTTCAGGTTTTCATATTGAAAGGTATATACAAAAATATTTACTTGCAGGTGATATCTTTGCCCAAGAGCATCAAGAAACTCTACAAGCAACAGGCTCTAGGTCTTATGTTCATGACAGGTTTTCTTTTCTTTTTTTTTTTAGCCTGTCTTTTTTTTTTTTTTTCCTATTTCTCTTCCACGGGATAGTCTTCTTAGTGGCTAATAGTTTTTCAGTGTAGTATTCTGAATCTCCAGAGATAGTCTTTTGTTACCTACCTCTTAAAGATTTTATTGTATCCTTTAGGCTGATGTTGCAGTGCTTCTCAAGAGGATGTTCAGCCTGTTTAAAAAATAAATAAATAAAATGAAGAGTTCATGTGTTGGAGTGCACCAAACAGATAAGAAAGATGATAAGCTTATAACAAGACACAATATTTAGAAGTTTTGTAAAAGTTAAAGGGGAATTAAATTCCAATGATTTCAGTATTAAAAAAAATATTAAAAATATACAGACATAATTTTGATAAAGCAGGAAAAACAGCAAGAAAAATCTTCATCCTCAGAAGAGTCAAAATATAAACCACAAGAAGACTTCAATCCAGGTTGATCCTGAGAGTTGTTTCTGGTACTACTGTAGTTATTGGAATAAATCAGAGTTTTATGATGGTTACTCTGAAATATCAGGACAACTGCAGTCAAGATAAGACCAAGCATTAGGCAGGCACCATGTAAATAAAATGTAGTCTTACATTTAAGAATTAAACTTAACTTAGCAGAGCTTTAAATTAACAATTCAGAGCTTGGATGGGCAAAGAGAAAACGTGCTGTCACAAGCACAATTCACCTGGCATTTTTAGTTATTTCTCCTGTCTCCGTTAATTGCTTCTGGCATGTTCTACACCTTCGGGACACAGAAATCGGCCTCACTGGGTTTAGGAAAGCGCCGGTGTCTAAGGTGGAGACATTTCGGTGCCTCCTTGCGTGCAGCCGCTCACTGAAGTCCAGATTACTGAAACCGTCATGGAGCAGTTATTCAACAGGGCCTTTTAGCAGCCCTGCAATGAATATTAATTTGTCATACAGAAAAAAAAATGTTATTCTAAGATGTAATTATTATTAAATATGATTTGCAATTACCTTTACCATTAGCATAGCACTGAGACCTGTAATGGCCATTAGTTTTTAAATAGCAAAATGTCACTCTTTATTGGGTAAGTATCTATGCCCTGTTTAACCTAGTTCATTTTGGTTCTTATTTACTAAAGCTTAAAACAAGGACAACACAACATTTGTGATAGAAATATTTCATTTGCCTTTTTTTAAAGTACGCGTCTCTGCATTCTAGTTTCAGGAAAACAAATTTTTGCAAATTCAAGAGCTAAGAGCTCAATTTGTTTTCTGGGGGAAGGCATTTGGGCAGAAATATTTTCCAAGATGCTGTAAATGCTTAACGGGCAGTAGTAGATTTAATCTACGGATTTTTGAAACAGGGCTTCTGTAAGGTTATTTTTACTCTTCTAGTTCATTAGCCACTTATTTCAATGCCTTCATTAAAATATGGAAGTCAAAACAGCATTTGGATTTCTAGCTGCTTCTTAGCGTGCAGAAATCATAGAGAAATTCCCCATTGTGAGAATTCAAAAGATGTTATTTTTCTATTTCCAGAGTTGACAGATGCCTGAAAAGTATGCTCACAAGTTCTGGTGATCATCTAATTTGGCTAAAACCCCAAGGGGAAGTCCTGACTTTGAACAGAATAGTGGAACTTTGAAAGAGTTGCACAGAAGAAATTGCATCTTGTTTAAAAAGTGCAGTTTGACTCAGATTTCAGATGACTTTGGTTTTGTTTTTAAGAATAGCTGAACTTTCAAGAACGGACTGCTCACATTCCAGGTTTCTGTTCAGCAATGTGTTTTCTTTCAAGGAAACTGTGAACGACTTTTTCTTAAAAAATCAGTATTTGTATTCATTTGCTTCTAAGAAATTTTTTACTTTTCAATTTAAAAATAACTTTGAGCAGAAATTTGTTTTCTACATAGAATATGTAAACTTACTTTAAAAAAACCCTCACAATTGTTTGGTAAATGATATGGATAATTAATCCCCAAAGAAGATTTTTTCCAGGAAAGTAATTAATTACTGAAGACAAACTACTACAGTTGAATTTATTCTGAAACCTTAATTATAGTGTTGATTACATTCAATTTGCAGGTTTCTGGACATGACAAAACTAAGTCTTGTAGTTTTTAGACACTGAAAATTGCACATATAATTAATCTCATGTCATTAAGCGTCATTATTAAAATATGACTTCCTTTTCCTTGCTGATCAATGCTAAAAGCAGGAATTTCAGCTTCAAAATGTAATTATGTTTGCAATATTTATGATCCAGCATTTTTAATCTAAGCTGTTACTCAGTGCCCCTGGAAATGAGCGTTTTTCGCTAGAGATTATTTTCTGGGCTGGAAAGTTGTGTGGCTTTGTGCTTTATTATTTTTATAGGGTGGAGGAGTTTACCTGGTCTGTTTCTGTTGTGTGGGGGTTGTATTTTGTGTGTGTGTTTGTCTTTTTTTTTTTTAAACGTCGAAGTAAAATGATCTGATATTTTTCCTAAGAGAAAGCCCACCCTACCTTTTGCAAGGGTTTATGTTTATCTGCTGTTTAATGATTGATGCTTCCCTGGCACACTGACATGCATCTCGGGAGTAACCAAGCAAGCAGAGGATGGTGCTAACATTGCATAACATTTGGAAGGAAGTTGTCTGGTCATTTCTGTTAGAGTTTTATTTTTGTTTACCTTAGTTTTCTAAAACTTGGAATGCCCTAATTTTCCACTGCGTAATATTTCTGAGTTAAGCTGAAGCAACCTGTCCACTCTTGAGTCTTTGAAGGATTGTTTAATATTCCAAGTTCAGGAAAATGGAATAGATTTTCGTATACATCTCTACTGGTGTAAGCTGCCACGCCGTTAATAACATTAATAAAAACATCAGTAGTAGAGAGGCTCTCAAAATTTACTCCCTGTCCTTTGCTATTCCGGCATTACTCCTCTCAAGTGCGAAAAGCATCAGAGGTTGTTTGGACTCCGCGTGTGTGAAAAATAATGGCAGGAAAATGGCCACCATAAGAGCAAAATATAGACACACACACATATATATATGTGCGTAAGTATGTATACAAATATATAAATAAGACAGGGAAACATGATATGTGGCAAACCTGATAGTCATATGCATGATACAGTTGTTTTATTTGTTACAAGAATAAGATTTCTGTGCGTGTGCACGTTTCCACGTTGCATTACAGGAGTGTGTGTGCCTGTATATCAGACGAGTAAACACGCTGTCATCCTTCAGAAATCTGAGCAGTGCTCCCGGCTCATGCAGTCCTTTGCCAGCTGTTCCCTCCAACACCTTTCCTTATTACCGTCTTCAGTAAAATGGCACGTTTGTGGTAGACCTGTGAGTTTTTTCCCCACCTACGTAAGTTTTGTCTTCGTGCCGTTTGACTACGTGAGTGCCCACAATTCAGGTATTTGTTATTCTCAATAAGACAAATTCATGGGAGGGCAAACAAAGTGCCAGGGATATTTGAAGAAATACAGTGTGTTAGAGGGTGAGTGTTTGAGATATGTAGGTCTGAAGAGAGTTTCTCTGCTTAATCCCCTATTTTACCGAACTGATGGATTTTTGTGGTTATAACTGAAGGCCAGAGAAATGGGAGAAGAGAGGAGAAAGCAAGTGGTGTCAGGCAGTTTAGGTGTGAGAAGTTGGGTGAAAGAAGGATGAAATGGAAATATGATGGAAATTCAAGACTATTTTGCTTTAAAAGAAGAAAGAAGAATCTTGCAATTTCTTCTAATTAAACAGAAAATCCTACCATTAGAGGGAGACGCTGAGTAATAACAGGCCCCTTTTACAAAGTGAAAAGCAAATTGAAATGGAGAGGGGGATGGGGAGACCATTTCATCAGAAATAGGCTAGGATTTATTGGAGAGAAGCCAACAAGTTATTCAGTGGCAACTTTATTAATATATTTTTTTCTGAAGTCAGTATGCTTTAATTGCATTTATCATCATTTTTTCCTAAGTATCTTGGGAATTTGATTTTATTAACATGACTTACAGAATATACCATTTCAAAGTACTGTGAAGTTAGGGGTCCGTGGAGGACCTTCACTACTCTAAAAGTCAGATGGAGGATGTCTAAAGGACTTGTGTGCTAGGTATTGATCTGAAAGGAAAAGACCAATTTTGAGTCATACGTCAGGAAAATGTAATTATTCTGCATTTTGGATGATCATAATAGTGTCAAACACATTTATCCGTTTAGAGGTTAAGCACTGCTTTTTTTTTTTTTTTTTTTTCCTGTAAATCCTATGTGTGGGCCCTGCTGCTTTAGCAGGGTCACTGCTGAGCACCACGTCTGTCCCTGACCTTCACTGTGGGCAGCGAGAGCCCTTGGCTCTGTTGCTCTCCATCTTCATCTCTTTCAAAGAGGGAGATTTCTGCCAGCGAGGGAACCAAGTTACTTTCCAGTTTATCAGCAGCTGGTTGTTCGGGAGCTTTCTTTGGGTTGCCTGCCTACCTTGCAAAAATTCTAATCACTTAATTCTCCAAGACGATGTTTGAATATGTTTCTTACAAGGAATGAAGAGTAAATAAGTATTCTGACAGCGTAACTTCTTTTGAGATACATAACTTGATCTTTTTGGGCACCTTAGACTATTAGCTGTTTTACAGACATCTTGAAAAGAAGTAAAGTATCAGTAATATTCTTTGCTATTAAAACTTGCATATATTTTGATCACCAGTATGCTAGTATTTGTACCTAAACAGTTATTCCTTATGGGCTTGCAGGAGCCTCATCCCCAGGCTTTTGTTGGGCCAGATCATTCGTTTCTTAGAGTAAAAAGGCAAGACTCCTTTTCCAGAATGAAGATATTAAGCAGGAAAGATGTTAGCAAGGTAATGGAATAAGGAGCTGTAGATGATTCTCTTGTAAAATTAATGAGTTTTCAAGATTTTCTTGTCAGCGATGCAAATTAAGTCAGTGCTATCTAATATTGTAATCTTTTCTTGAAAGCAGTAATTTCCTAGTTAATGGACTTCTTTAAGTATTTTGAATTAATTGCAGTGAAAGATGATAAAGAGTAGTTGCCCCTCTACACAGGGGCATCTGAATTTTTATGATCTGCTTGATGACTCTGAGCAACTGGAGAATGTTTTTACTCCCCAGGGCCAACAGTAAAATCAGACTTAGTAGTGGGCCACTGTGGCACACCACGATCACAACCTCTGTGCCGTTACTCCTCTGTGTTGTCCGGATTCCTCCTGGGCTGTCTCCTCTCAAGTTTTCTGCCTTTTCTCAGTTATTCTTTCTTGCTTTCCTTCTTTGCTGTCCTCTGAAATACTGATACGAACTCTTACCTTTCTTCCCATCTCCTCTTTTTGACCAACAACCATCAATATGTTCCTGTAATTAAAACTGTGAGGAACAGACCCTCACAAACCTTTCTGTCAACTCCACACCGTATTGGAACGTGCTGCTGCTTTTGGTTGACTGAGATCTGGAGAGAGGCCTACAGTGCTCTTCAGGTTTTCGTCCTGGACCCTGACATAGTCATCTCCATTCCAGAAACCACTTTCTATTAGAGTTATATTGTGTCCTACGTACATGCATCTATGTTGTGTACAGAAGTGAATGTCAGAAAGAACAAGGAAACATCTTTAGACTTTGCTTTTCTGTTTCTTCTTGCGCCTTTGAAACAAGAGCAATTAAGAACCTTGTTCAAATGACCTGTGTAGTTTCCAAGATGGTGATTTGCATACACTATAGAAATGTATGAGCAATAATCTCGCAACTGAACGTTTGTAAAGCAGACAGACCTGTATAATGTATCCTGGGACAGAGAGGGGAAGAGCGAACGAAGCTTTTGTGAGGCGTGGTCAATTTTTTTTTCCTGTATACAAACTGAAACGTAGTTCTGATATTTAGAAATGTATCCAATTTTTATAATTAATTGTTACTTAAAGTATTTAAATCTTGACAGCTGGTTTAGGAAGACTTAGGTAGAAGTTGGATTCAGGACTATTTTTTTAGTAAAATCTGCTTGCTTTTTCAAATGGTATTTCAATGGTTTTGAGTTTTAAAAACTTGAAAATAGGCCTCCTCTTGGTATTGTAGCCAAGTGAAAATAAAAATTGTTTAGAAACAAACAATCAAACAAAAAAGCATAACTTGGCATCTGATAAAAGAATTCGTAATCCAAAATTTCACATGCTTAAAATTGAATTTTGGCCCATTTCAAAAATGAGTATGTAAGGCTACTGTAAAAATGATAGCTGAAGTTTATAGTTGATTAACTATGATCCGTAGGTCTTCAGTGGTGTCCTCACAGAATTACAAAGTGACAAATTTTGAATCATTTTCAAAATTATGTTTATTTATGTGTCTCAAACTTATATGAATATAGAGTTAGGATTTGTATCTTCATCTGCTTCCAGCGTTTCTCTCTTCTTGGAGAAGATCTTATCCAGATTTAAATTTCCGTTTAGATTTGAGGATTTCCCGAGCCTGCCTGCCTTTTCCGCCAAGGGCAGGGTTGTTTTTTGAGGAAGCCCTGTTTATCGCATATTCATTTGTTAGCTACTGAAAAACCAGCCCTCTGTTTTATACCGAGTCGAGGGCGAGGGGCAGATACCTTAATCTGAAACCGAAGGAGGGGGGCGCACGGAGCGGGGCGCGCACATCCGCGCGCCGCCTGCGTCATGCGCAGGGCTTTGCCAGGAGGCCACAGGGCCCGGCCTGCGCTGCCCGCGCGGTTGTCCGTCCCATTGACACCTGCCATGTGTCCGGGCACGGGGACCGTGAGTGACCTGCTCCTGTGGAGGCTGCAGCGACTTGCTCTGTGCCCGAGAAGATCGTGAAATTGTCCCACGCTCCTTGCTCCACGCTCAGCTGAAGAGCAGGGGAGGCGCGCGTGGCGCTGCCTATGGTTTCTCTACCGTTGTTTACTATGTATTATGTCGTGTAATCCGTCGGCCAACTTTAATTTCACAAGCTCTTCGTTGTGTTTAAACAGTGCCCTTCTTATATTAAATATTTATGGGAGTCTTTGGGAAGAATACATTAAAATGGCAGATGGAGGTCGTTCCGAGCGTCGTCTTGATTGAAGGCCGGGGACCCCTGTGAATTTGAAGTCTGCTTTCAAGGAAAGTTCACGGTGTCTGATTATAACCCAAGCAGGCACGAGTGCCACCAATTCCCTGCCCTGCGGTTTCCAAAAGCAGTGGCTGCCGCAGTCTTCATGCTCCAGCACCTTTCCTTCTGCAGTCATTTGCAAGCACCGCGGCGGCGGCGGCCACCGCTGAACAGAAACGTTTGCAGTTGTATCGCTTATTAATAATTCAGGAGCCCTGCAACTTTCGCCCAGTCAGACGGCTTTACTCATTGATTTTTAACTGCCGGAGCAAAAGTGGCAAATCTGCCTTTGAATGACGGTCCGGTTGGGGCACGTGCGCCGAGCCTCACGCCAGGAACTGGGGATTTTGGGCAGGAGCAAGGCAGAAGGGCCGGCATGGGGCACCAGGCCTTCCAGGGAGAAGACACGTGCTGGGGGCTCCTGCCTTCTCGCTGCCGAGCTGACCCCTCCGGTCAGTATTGCTATATCCATAAAATACATGGATGTCTAGGGACTGCTTGGGAACGTACTTCATTTTTAATAGTTGAGTTTCACGAGTTTATCAAATGCAGTAGCTCGTGATTTTTAGTTCAAATGACTCGATGTCAAAATAACACTTGGGGAATGTTAGATGTTAAATGTTTATTTGTCAATTTGGTGTCAAAATAACATTTGTGCAATTTTCCCTTGTTTTGTGTTGTCTTTGATCATGAGCTGCTTTCAGTGGTGGCTGCAAAACCATAAACTGGGTTTTACTCTTTCTGGAAGCTTCTACTTGGCCAGCTTTTCCCTTATTATCACAGAGATCTCTTCAATTCCTCTATTTAAACCAATCAATCCAAACTGTGCTGTTACTTTTTAAATATAAAAGACAGGCAATATGACAGACAATTTGAATCTCTATGAATAAAGGTATTTGGCATTGTCTTTTGTTAACAACATTAATTTTTTTTTAAAATATGCAAACTGTTAAAATGACAGAGAAACATTTAGTAAAGTACATAGCAAGATAGTATCTCTGGACCTATATTTAACCTTTTCATTCTATTCATTTATTAATAAACCTACAAAAAAAAAGTTACCTGAGATAATAAGGTGGAAGAGAAATAATAAAAGTACTGACATACTGAGAAACATTTTGCACATAAAGCCCATGAGGGTATGCCCATCACACCAAAGGAAAAAAAAAAAAGAAAGCTTCACTGTAGAAAGTGTTTTAACTGAGTTTCAGGGCTACAGCATGCCATTTTGGAAATTGGACAGTTTCTTTGGGGAAAAAATATGGTAACTAAATGTGTGACTGTCTCCTAGAGGAGCCTGGGTTTTGCTTTTGTCCTTAGCTAGAATAAGTCTATATTTTCTCAATTTTCCTATGCAAAATATCATTTTTATCATTTTGACATTTTCTGTTCAAACTGTCTTTACATCTCAGAGATTTATAAATTTTGAAAAGTTTGAGAAAAATGAGTTCTGTCACATTAAGCATTTTTAGTGTTTTTTTTTTTTTTTTAAGTTTTTATACTGTAGAATAATTATTTAATATGTATTGGGAACAGGGTAGCCAACATTTCATGGGTAGGCAAAAAGATAAATGTCTAGCTGTGAAGAATCTACTCTTAGGGCAGCGTGCATGAAATCTCAACTAAGATACCTGTACAAGAAAAGAAAACCAAAACAAACAAACCTCAAAACATAAATTATCAACCTTTAAGAGCTTCAAATACAAAATTTAAATGTACTCAACTATTGTTTTGGATTCCTTTTTTTTTTGTTTAAATTATTCTGTTGTTCTCTGTCCACGTGAATCGGAACAGCTTCCTACTCTTTGCAGGTTAGGTGGCTTAATCTTTTTTGGCCTTAACTAATGCTGATGCCAAAGAGGAGTAAGCTGCTATTGGTAATAGAAGTAGAAAATTGTTGCTGATAAGATAGTCTGTACTAATTCCTTTTTTTGTTTGTTTTGTTTTTTAGTTTTTTTGTAATAGAAGAATGGTCTGCTGCTTGATTTGTATGTAAACAATGAACGTAAATCTCTTCTGGAATCTCTTTTACTCAGAGTTTCTTATTTCTTAAGATTTGATGCAAAAGTAGTAAACTTGTATGTTTCGCTGAGAAATCAATGCCCATACTCTAGTTTTGTGATGTATCATTTTTTCATTTATGTGAATTTTGTTTTCTTTAACCTTTGAATTTGCTTTGGATTTCTTTTAAGTGACATATTAGGTATTTTAAAACTTCCTGAGAACACATATGGAGAAAATAAAGTTAGGGCTGAGTTCAAACCTAAGAAAATTGTTCCCAAAGCAAATTTTTGAGAAATTCCATGTAAATAATATTTCAACTGTAATTCTAGCATTGTTTGGCCATGTTGCTATAATATATTCACTGTAAAATCTAGAAGCTGTGTAACTAAATGAGTGGCACTTGCCTTAGGCAGAATTTTTTACTGATGCAATGAGATAAAAGTAATTAAGAAACATGTAGACTGATGGGTAATTAAATCCATGGGAAGCATTTTGTAACTAATTACTATGTTCTAATCACAGATTGCTTTCTATTTGTCAAGGTAAGTGTATATAATTGCACAGTTCCTATTTTTTTTCATCTAAAATCATCCCAGTTGGATGAGATTTTTTCCAGCAAGCCCAGACCTCTTAGTTTTTGGCAGGTCCTTTTGCTTGGAATACAGTAAACAAAGCGGTGGTCACCTTATTCTGTGAATCCAGGTGGCCCAGCTGTCTGCACCCGCTGTTTGTGTTCTCCCCAGCCTTGTCTCTTTTTAGACTTTGTGGTGCGTTATTCACGTTGGTTTTGCGTGTCCCTGCTCTGTCTACATGCCAAACTGTATTCTGAAACGCCAGAATCCCAGTCACTAGACTGAATTCAAACAGCAACATTTAAGCATCCTAATTGCATGTCTTTGTATGCCCCAGCTTTTCAAATGCAAATATTTTAATACCTGAAAAAGAAAGATTTCCTTTCGTTAGTAAAAGTGGTATAGCTTAGGTAAATCTTAATTAATACGTGCTTAGTTAGACCTCACTTAATGGTCTTCCTAATGTGACACTTCCATTTAACTTGGTTCCTATTTTGAAGTTTACAACGTGCTTGAGATTATCCTAACTCTGTACAGACACCTGAATTTACTGACTCTTACTGTTACTTACTCTAGTGTCTGCAGCAACCTGTAGCAGAGTTTCATATTTGAATCATATTTTGTGTGAAAACCTCTCCTTTTATTTATGCTGACTGGCTGCGAGATTTGTTGGTTAAATAGTAATTCTGGTTTCTGAACAGTGAAGCTATAACTACATGATCATTTTCCTTTTTATCTTTTCTGAATGTTTGTGATTTTGTACAACTTTGTTGTATTCTCCTTCACCTCTGTCTTTTTCAAGAGTGTTCTGTCTACTCTTTAGTCTCTTCTCCTATGTCAACTTAATCATTATTTTCTTACGGTATTTTTAATAAAAGAATGACAGATTGGATTTCTAGGCTGCAGTGCATCTTTTAGAGCCTATTCGTTAGGAGGTTATTTATCTTTTGGTGTGTAATTTTGTGTTTATCTGCATATCATTTCATTGGCTGCATTATCACCTGCTCCTTCTATATAATTTCTGCAACTCTTCACAGTGAATTTAGCTTTGACTTACCATGGATAATTTTGTATTTTCTTGTGTTGCTTTTCTTCCACACTTTTTTTTTCCACATAATTTAACTGATGAATACACCATCCTGCTACAAATCTAGTAGCTTCTCTCTATTGTGAAAAATGACACATTATTTCTAATGTTGGCTGCCTGTCTGCAGCCAGGTAACCCACAAGAGGTCTGTCCTGGAGTTCTTTCTCTGAAGGGTCTTGGTGAAGAATACTTGAAAACTTTTCAAAAATCTGTGTGCACTGTTTTGCCTAAATTACCCTTATCCATGTCCTGACTGAATTTTTCGGGGAGCTGTAATGGATGTTTGAGTTCACATAGGCCGAAGTAAATGTAATTAACATGGACAAAATCTCAATACAAGTTACACAAACATTGAAGAGAATTTCATTAAGAATGTGGGTAGAATGGAACCAGAATAAAATATAAAATACACCTACATATAACACTTCCAATTTGGTCTCAAATGTATTTAATCTCTCATATTTTAAAACCTTCATAGTCTATTTAAATACTTAATTTCAAGCACTTTAAATACTTAATAGATACATCCTTTATTCAGGATGTTTTTTGCAGCAAATCAATTATTAAAACAAACCTCACTGAAATTTCATAGGCTTTTACACCAGAAATGGAAAAGTTCAGTGATTCACATCTTTTGCTATAGTACCCACTTGATTTGATTTGCACCATCCTGTGTTTGAACTTTGCACTGCGGTTGCTAGAGAAGTTTTCCTACTTCTTTTTCTGATTCTGTGTATAATTAGAATTACTCTAAAAACACCATGGCAGTTGAAATTTTTGAGCCTTCAAATGGGACACCATAGCTATATTTATCAAGTAAATAATTTCCTCATCTGGGATAATTTGTAGTTGAGTTAAGGGGAAAAGGAACTTTAAAAAAGAACTGGCAAGGCTAAGTCTTTAACCTGTAGCAGCATCCAGCGCTGTGCTCAAAGCAGCCTCAGTGTTCTACTGCTCCTGACCATCTATGCTACTCCTGTACTGCCTTCTCCCCTAAAGTGACACACCATGTGGCCGCCCATCTTCTTCCAAAGGGTGCTCACCCCCACCGGCTGGCACTGAGCAGCTGGTGGGGGTGAGCTCTTCCTTCCAGCTGCCCTTCCAGGTGGCCGTGCTTGTTGTGCAGCCAAACAGAAGCCCGCCTCAGAGTGTGGATTCTTAACAGGAAGCTAATACTCTACTAACAAACACTCAGCTGGCTTAGCTTGCTGTTTGCTTTACTGTCAGCGTAAGGTAGATGCACAGCAGGTAGGTAGGAGAGCAGGACCTTTGTAGACCCGTATTAGATATCCTCAGGCTGCTGGGGGCAGCACCCTTAGCAGCAACACAGGGGCTCAAAGAAGCAGAAAGGACTTGGCTGTGGCCTATGAAACTAGACTTGGTTATTAGGCTCTATTTGCAAAGGAGACCTGGGGGTTGATCAAGGCGTGTCTGCTGACTCCTCCCTTTAGAGCAAAGCAGTTGAGAGCTTTGTGTCAACATTTCAGTTGTGGAGTATGTGTCTGAAGGAAAGGGTGAAGGAGAAATCGCTCGTGGAATAGATCATTGAGAATAATGTGTCCATCAAAACTTAACATTTACATGCTTTTCATTTCCAGTGTCCAAAATGATGACTTGAGTGTGAAATTTTTAGGAGAGACACCTTGAGTGGATGTTTATGAAGAGTAGCTTGCACTAGGTAGACTTATCAAATGCATTCTGAACATATCAGAAGCAATTAGGGTAAGAAGAAGTTATCTGCTGACTTTTTAGTTATAGAAACAGAAACAAGATCAAGTACACTCTTTTAAAAACACTTTATTTTCTTGTTTCTAAAATGCATTCATTATTTGAAATAGGAAGCATATCTCCAATGGGTGACATAGCCATGGAGTGTTTGCAATTTGGAAGAGCGCTAATTAAGTGCTCTTCTCAGGATAAGATGCATATTATTCACCCAAGATCATTCAGGCATCAACAAATAATGTTGTGTGTGTGATATGACTCTTTTTAAAGAACTTTTTTTAAAGAAAATTAAATATGACCCTGCTACATTCACAGCTGTGCTTGCAGCTCATGCAGATGTATGCAGTTTAGGTAGAAATAAATTTTCCTTTCTACTGCTACCAGCACCAGAATTCAGATCACCAGAATATTTTTCCAGATAGAGAATATTATGCTTGTGTCCTGATAGAAAAGTAGCTGGTTTCTGTTGAGTTGCAACTTTTAGTGTTACCCCCTATAGATGCTTGGGATCTCTGCCTTAAACCAGCTTATGTGGACATGTCTGAGCTAAAGCAGTTATGCAGTACGTATCCTATGGGTCCTTACTGCTTCTCTAAACTAGCACTTTGTTTAGAACTTGATCCAGATAGCAAATTGGCAACATTCAGGCCATCAAAAATCTCCAAGGTTTTTATAGTCACCTCCAAATTGGACGGAATTCAAACTGTTGACTCTGAGGTGAAATGCATTATTGCCATTACCTGGAGCCATCCAATCCCCCAGATGCCCTGCCTTTGACTGAAAGAAATTCATCCTGCAGTTTCAGCTAGAGAAGAAAATTTGTTTATATTTTGTCTCATTGGTTTAATGAATGTTAAGATCCTCATCCTGGCTATTGTGAAATTATGTGGAAATAATATATTGCTTTATTATATATTATAAAAGGAGGAGATACATTTTAAGTAATAACATCAGGCTGCTTTGGATTAGTCTCCAGAGGCATTTGCACTTCTGTCGATCAGATGCTTAAGTAAAGTACCAATTTCCTAGTGAGTACATGGGAATCCTCTAGGGGTTAACACTGGGAGATTCTACAGAATGTCAGTAGAGCTTTTTTTATATGTAGAAATAAGGTTAATCATTCTTTTTATATGTATATGGAGTCTCCTTCTCTGGAGATCTTGAAAACCCGCTTGGACATAGTCCTGTACCACATGCTCTACGAAACCCTGCGTGTGCAGGGGAGTTGGACTATAAGACCTCTAGAGGTCCCTTCCAACCTTAGGCATTCTATAATTCTATATATGTATATTACTCGACAGTCATTCAATCTTTATAATTAATTTAAAATTACTATTTTGTTATAAGAGTCTTCTGGAAACTCTGCAATTCATTTCATTTTTAGAGTCTCTGTCTCCTGTAATGCAAGTCAACTTCTATTTGTTAGGTGTTTATCTTACTTGGTAACCGCAACTTTTGAACAAAAATATATATCATTTTATTGTCTTTTCGATGAAGTTCATGGTGGGCTATATAACAAGATGCCTGTCTTATTGCATTTTTATCTGACAGACATTTAGGTTGTCCTATATGTTCCCACCATTCCTAGAAAATAGTATGAACTGTGAAAAGTTCTTTGCAGGCACCTTGGTGCTGATGCCAAGGTTGGCACAGATCAAGTTGGAGTAACCCCCTGCTGATGTTTTCCGAGGTAGCTGCTCAGAGTCAGGCAAATAACCTGAGCAAGTGCTTGGGACCGCGGGCGCTGAACTGCACCGGGCCTGCGAAAGAGGTCAGTGGTGTGGAGACACGGGAGCCTTTTTGAGGATCTCTTAAGCTCAGCCACATGGTGCTCAGCTAGGACGTTGATTGATGGTTTTACAAAGAAGAAATATTTATAAAAGAATGCTTTTCTTACAGATTATCCTGCATTAATATATATCTGATGTGCCTGGCAGTGTTTCAGTGACTGGATGTTTGCCAAGACTTGACACTCCTGCAAGACACAATACAGTTCGTGTCTAGCAGCACAGAGCTTTTTGTTTTATATGCCTGGTTTTATTGAGGCAGACACTTCTGTATGAATTCTCCTTCTCTAAATCATTAACAGTTTAATATTGCATTAGTTGCATGTTAAATTGTTTATCCAGATTAAAGTGGAGTCCATTTTTGTTTATTTTTGTCTCTCATCCAGAAATTCAGTCTGTCATATAGTTCTGTTTGAGGCATTAGAATAAATACAAAAGATACCAGAAGCTCTCATGTGCGGTTAAAGAAGACTTACAGTCTCAGAGTGTACTAACCCTCTTCCCTGTTTGTATATCCAGAAAATAAGCCCGTAGGTGTCTAAATACTTTTGTAAACTGAAGATTAGTGCTATAGGAAATAGGCAGGAGCTGGCAATCTGGGTTCAGATTATGAATCTAGATTTAATGAAGCAAAAGCACTTAAAGGCTTGATATTAAGTATTTATATTGGAGTTATTTACAGGTAAATTTCATGTATCACTTTGGCAAAGTTGTGCTTTTAAGTTCCTGTACTGAGTGTGCTATTCTATAGGTTGAGCCTGTGGGCAGAAGTGGTGCTCAGGTCAAGGGGATAATTATTATATTCTTCTCCATCTTGGAGAGCAACATAACTCAGTCATTCTTAAAGTGCAGCATAGAAATTGCTCAAGTTATTAAATTTATAATTAAAAGCTGAATATCGAACCAACTACATGATTTTGCTTCCGACTTTGACTTATATTCAGTCTGCCAAAGGTCACTGCTGGATGAAGTTTGAAGTCCAGAACTTCTCATATGGGTCAAAACCATTCCAAAGATGTCTGTGCTTTCTTTCATAAGAGAAGATTTAACAAACCATCATTGAGGCAGAATTATTGCCCGTTACTGGCAGGGCTCATTGAGATTGGTTTTAAGGTCATTGGCAGGGCAGGTTGAAGGAGAGGCAAGAGAGGAGATATGCATTGTGGTTAAATGTCTTGGAACAGACCTGCAAAATAAAATGGAGACTGTCAGATAGTCTCAATATTTGTTCTTTCATGCATAGAAACGTACACAGAGAGAATATGCAGAAAAACTATTGCTCCAGTGGCACGCAGTGAAGCATGTGGTATGATGAATTGCTTGGAGGCCTAGTGATAAAGAATATTAACAGCCTAAAGTAGGAGAATCATTTAGCTGTCCAGTACTATTGATTAGTGTCACACACTACTCCTTAGTTATCAGGAGAGCCAGACTAAACTGTTTGGACAAGTAATTGTAGGTCCAAGTTGCACATTCTTGTGAGTGTGCAGTTTTACTCATGCAATGCTTGATACATTTAAAGAGCAGCTCTTTCATGACATAGTAGTAGGCTGCTTTCTTGAAGCGTGGTGCCCTGCAACGCTGCTATGGTTCTCCACCACTCTGAACCTCATTTCCTTCCTTCTGCAACATAGAAAGTCCCTACCAAGGAAGACTTCCTCTTGATCCCCTTGCGTATGGACCTGCTGGCAAGTATCGAGTGCCTGCAGCCAAATGAGCTGAATCATGGCCGAGTCTTGCCTTGCCTTAAATGAGACCCCAGTTTGGGCACTTTGCCTTCAATTGGTTACTGATGTGTGCGAAACTTGTGAGAACTTAATATTGTGGAGATTTCGAGCTTGTCAAATTCAAAAAAGTTGGCCGATGGGTCAAAAGTTGTAAGGGTAGAATGATGG
Source organism: Crypturellus tataupa (assembly GCA_034781795.1). Taxonomy (NCBI): domain Eukaryota; kingdom Metazoa; phylum Chordata; class Aves; order Tinamiformes; family Tinamidae; genus Crypturellus; species Crypturellus tataupa. The sequence continues at coordinate 1,303,148 of JAWLRI010000010.1, read as the reverse complement.
TTGCACAGCATGATCGTGTAAGGTTTGCTTCCATAGGCATCACAGAATGGTTGAGGTTGGAAGGGACCTCTAGAGGTCATCTAGTCCAACCCCCCTGCACACGCAGGGCCACCTAGAGCACATGGCAC
>JAWLRI010000010.1:1277262-1302920 GCA_034781795.1 Crypturellus tataupa | reverse complement strand
CTCTCTGGGCAGCCTGTTCCAGGGCTCTGTCACCCTCACTGTTAAAAAATTTTTCCTTAAGTTCCTGTGGAACTTTTGGTGCTTAAGTTTGTGGCCATTTCCTCTTGTCCTGTTGCATCCTGTTTAAAAAGGTTGTTTTTTTTTTGTTTGTTTGTTTTTTTTTAAGTAAGTGGGCTTAAGAAATATGATTCTACATTAGAAAATTAAATAGGAGGGCTCAATTATCAGTATTAGGATGTAGTAACCTAGTTCTTAGTAAATGCAAAGCATACTTTGTTTAAAAAATTAACTCACAATTTGTCTGGTCTTCTCTATTCGTAACAAACAATGAGATTGAATAAAGTTTAATACTGTATAAGAAAGACTAGCATCAAAATCTTTTTTTGAGTAATACCTCTAAATCTAAGTAAATGAGAGGAAACCTCGTTGTAATCCTAAGATAACTTTTGATATTTTGTTCAGTTGTATTTTTCCTGAAAGATTTCTTTTAAAAGGCTTCAATTTATTTTTCCTGTGCCAATCTGTAGTTAATACTGTGTAGTGTTATTTAACACAGTCAGTTTTGCTCATTTTTCCAGTTTCTGTTTGTATTCACGTGTTTAAGTACATTCTTACAAGGCTGCTTTCCCACGGCTGAGCCTCAAACACACAGTATATGAATTGAGATTCTGCAGGTTTGTCTAGAGACATGTAGGTTTCAGGGAAGTTTTTTCATCCTATTTTTTTTTGTTTTTAAAATTACATTTTTCACAGCGTTCTATGATCCTTATTTGGAATTCACTGCGTCCTTTTAATTTTCCTTTGAGGCAGAAATTGACCTAGATCGTTGCTTTTTCTATTTTACTCGAAGATAGACATGCAAGAATACTAGGAGGAAATCTTTCTTACTGAAGATACAGTAAACTCAAAACCTTCAATCATCTTATCTTTATCAATGAACTATTTCACTTGAAAATGGAAAGGTGTATTCTTATATTAGGGTATTTCAAGTTGTAGCCACATTGTGGTTTTTGAGTAGGGACAAGGTTATACTATGACTTACAGGTTGTAGTAAGCCTTTATTGGACTTTTTGTAAATTACGTGACGTGTCCCTGGTTGCATATTCATATTGTTATCAGGGGATAAGTAGCAGTCAAAGGATGCTATGGAAGAAATGGTATTTCTCCCACTCCTAATATACTCGGGAACAGATTTTCCATTGGATTTCTTGTTGATTCTAACATCATTAAAGCTTGTTTCAATGCATAAAAATAACAAATGGTATATATACAGGGAGCATATTTCCTCTGTGATCGTATGAATTTGTTGAAGACATGCTTTGGGTTAGATATTTGACTTTATGACCTATTATATACACTTTTTTCTTTCTCTGACTCAGTGTGTGATGTCAGAAGCGTGAACATGGGATATGCATGTTGGGATTTTTATTAAAACCGCTATACAAAATTTTGCATCATTTTGTATCATTATTTTTATATACACACACATATACAAAAATATACTCCTTTAACCATTAAATTATATTCCCTTCAGAAAAAAAAAAATTATTTTTGAGTGGCATTTATGTTTGATTTGTGATTCCTCTATGAAGTTTAAATTTAATTAATTTTCATGGATTATAGTGTCCTGAGAGAAACTGATTAAGTTCCTCTAAAGATAATTTATGGAGGTGTGATGCTGTGTATTACTGGTACTTGATTGCAATGCTAATTTTAAGTGGATTAGTCATTGAAATGCTGTGCTTATGTTGCTATAAGTGTTGGAAGGCTGAACATGTTGAACTTTAATATTGTTTCTTAAACATAAACATAACAGTGACAACAAAATAAAAACCTCACTCAATATTTCTGACTCTTCAGCCTGAGACTTATTTTCAGTGAACTGTTTTTTCAGCATCACTGCTACCTGCAACCTGCCAAACTGAACAAAATCATGCAACGTGAATGGCATTTATTAGTAGCAGAATTCACAATATATTCATGCTCGTTCAGAACAGACCTACCTGGCTGGGAGGTTGTTCAGAGGATTTTTTTCTGAGATTTATCTGCTTGATTTGTGGGGAATTTATGTAGGACTGACTAAACGGCTGGTGCCTGGAAGGATTTTTCTCCAGACTGCCTTTCCTGCTCCCCTTGAAACATCTGGAAAGCAAAGGTGTTCCCCATGCTCCCCTCGCAGCTCTGAGTTCCTGCACCGTGTATGTCTGTCTGTTCGAACAGGGAGCCCAGCCTTCTCCTGACTCCCTTCTCCTGTTAAAGTGCAAATAGATGCGCTCTGTTTAGGCACCAGTGAAGTGGGGATTTGACTCAGCCGCTACAGGTTGGATGAGTCTCCTGACAGCGAATTCTTTGGGAAATGATGAAACGTGCTCCTGACTGACCAGCCAACTTGGGAAGCAAAAGTGCGAGTAGAAATAAAGCTGATCCTCTGCTACTAAAACTGCTGTGCAGGGAGGAGTATTGGAAGGGCAATTGCGAGTCTCGAAGGCAGAAGGGACCTCTTAGTGTTAGGGATAGCTCTTTAAGGGAAGCTTTTAAGGCAAGTGTGTTACTTTTTATCATGTTTTCCCTAATGATGTCTTTCTAGCAGTTGCAATGCAGATCAGCAGCTGCTACAAAGTTGTAGAGATCAGTACCTTTATCTGTTCTTTTCTCAAATGACATGAATGAGAATATAAAAAAAATGTGTTTGCTCAGTTATGATTTTATCTTTCAGAGCTAATTGCATGATATAGAGCTATTGGTAATAGGCATAAGAAAGACATTGCAGATTTTTTTGTATTGAAGACACAGGTAAACCTCTCTAATACTTCCATACTTGTATTAAGTGCTTGAAGAAACAGAATTTAGCAAATAAGGATATTATGCCATTACACTTTTTAACTTCAGTATATGCTTAGTGTGTAGTGAAGCATTCTTTGGGTAACTAGATGGTTGTTGGAATTCTCGTCTTGGACAGATCAAGTAATTGCACTTAGGATATTCTTTTGATGAAGACTCCTGAGGAGAAGCTCATCTCTTAATTTTGAGTTAATTCATGTTCCTATACTGATGAATAATTAGTTCATCAAAAACTAAATTATTGCTTTGAATGAGACCTTAATGGCATTAATTTGTAAGAGAAAAATGCATTAATATGCTCTAAAAACCCTAAATGATTTCCCTTGGACCTCCCTGTGGATCCTCACTAAATCTTAATTGCATTTTGATTTTGGAGGTTTATCACTAAATACCCTAAATAAATTTAGGGAAAGATGACATGTGCTCAGTGAGAATGCAAAAGATGCATTTAAACAGTTGCAGTATCAAGAATTAGGGAAACCATATCAGTTAAACTATGCAAGTATTTTCTTTTTTTTTTTTTTCAAATTAATGCATTTAGAGTTGCAAAGCCTATGCCATCCATTTCAGATGAGGCTCTCCCTAATGAGTTGATGGTGTTATCTGCACTATTGTAGGAAGGTAACTCCAGGTAAGAGTTTCAAGGCTTATCATTCTCAAAACTGTTGGGAATGGGATTTGCCCATCACCGCTCTGCTCGTGGAATCATGGCCGTGTGAGTGCATTCCCTTCCTAGCCGACTGCCTTGCAGATGCTCATTCTCTTCTCCCTTCTTTTTATTATCTTCTCGATTTCCCATTTATCAGTTGACTAGAATCTCCAACTGTTCTCTCCCTCTGCACAAAGAATAATCACAATTAAAATTCATTATTGTCCTCAGAATTCAACACTTATGTGCCTGTGATGTAAAGAATTATTAAGAAACTTTTACAAATTAAAATATTTGTTATGCATTGTTGCTTGAAATTTACGCTATTATATCTCGCCTGATAACAATACATATGCAACATTTACTATTTTTACATGTGTCACGTGTGAAAGTACCACCTTCTTGTTTATGCTTTTGTGTGATCAGAACATATAACAAATTCCAAAAAATTTTTTCCTCCCCTAATCTAGGTATATGTAACAGAGATTACCTATTCATTCTTGTTAAATTAAAACAAAAAACATTTTCTTTTTTTTTTGATGACATTGTATTCAGGCTTTTATAGCCTGAGTCTGTAATTTTTTCCCGTTCTAAACCCATATCCTGACAGTTATTTAGCTTGGCTATGATTATTTTTAAAGGTTGAAACCTGGTATGGAACGTTGCTTTCCAGGAATTAATCAGTTTCCAGAAAAACATGTTGTTTAAATTAATCCAAACTCATTAGCACTACAGAGATGGATATTCAGTAAAAAACCTCCATTAATTAGCACTGCATCCTGTAATATGCCTACAGCTCGTGACCGTTTCCCTGAATTTGTGCCATGTGTGACCCTTTGCATCTGATGTTTCATCTACAATAGACCGATAGCCTGTGTTTTGGTTTTGAAACAGAGAGCATATGTTATGATCGATGACATATTACCCTTTTTTTTCCCAGTGAATTCCTAAGTCATAAACAAGATTTCTCATCTCCATCACTTTGTATGCAGTGTTTAAAGCAGATCTCTCATTTGATGTTTCAAAAGGAGGCATAATAATAATATATTTCAGGGGTTTTTAATATACTTTTACATTTATGGAAAGCTTGCTTTTGGTTTTTTATAAAGTTGCTGAGCTACTTTTATTTAGGGCTCTGGAATGAATGCTAAATGATATGAGGCCATAAGGTTTCCTTCCCTTCCATTTTACTTTTTCTGGAAGCTGGAGGTAAAATATGTGTCCAAACACATAAAAGTAGTTTCCTGAGATTATATGATTATTTTAAATGATTAAGGGATACTTGACTTCTTAAAATTTAACAATAACCAATAAATAAATAAATATATAAATGAAAAGTGGTGAAAGCATTCCAGGTATATAGCATACAGGATATTCTTTATTTTTTATTTTTCTATCATTTTTGTTGTTAATAAATTAGCTCCATCTCAGAGCCTAGGAAAAACTTATTTAATTTAATTAACTTATACTTCTTTATGTAAGTTATGCCCTAGAACTGGCTATACTTCTCAAACAGAGAATGTTGCAATACTCAGTAAACTAGAGATTAGGTCTTGCTTTAGATAGGTAGAAACCATAATTGTGGAAATGTAGAACAAATAGTATAGGAGAAACTGGGAGAAATGTACTCCTGAGGTATTTGAAATTAACTTGCAACAGAAATTGTTACTTACTATAGCTAAAAGTATACATGAAATTTTCTGTTTACTCTTTTTCTTTTCATCCGCTAAGCAGTGTTGGCGCAGGGTGCTAGACTGGCAGCTCCGGGGATCAAGGATCTCCCTTTGCTTAAGGCCAAAGGAACAAGCAAAGACCTCCCTTCAGGGACAGCTCCTCCCTCCTTCAACCGGGGAATTAGGATCAGCTCATGAAATTCAGTGACATTTTCCTCTGCAATTTTCCTGAAATCTTTTCCTGCCCTTTCCCTTCAAGCTGTCCACGAAAGCCAGTTCATCATCATGGTGCCTGGTGTCGTTAATGCTCCTTGAGAGCAGGGTGCGTAACGCTGCAGCGCTGGCACGAATGCAGCTCGGCGGCCTGCCTGCGTGCCCCTTCCCTCTCGTTGCAGAGAGTGGGACTGGGCCCAGCGTGAGTTACTCCGTCTGCAGCAGCAGCAAGTGACCCGTCATTCTGTTCCCTTTCCCCCTCCCGACCCTCCTCTTTCCTAGAACATTATAGCTGGGCAAGAATGGGCTGCAACTTTACACTTCAACAGAAGGTTGTTAGGAACAGAGATCCCTGTAGGATTCAAATGATGTCCCTTATAAGAAGGTGCAAGGGTAGGCTCTGTGGGAGAGAGCAACTTCTTATGCTCCATTAGGTATTTAAAAATCAATTGGCCTCTCCGCTGCATGCTTTTCATAGGGAGCCTTCTGATTATTTTTGTTATGAATTTCACAAGAGAAACAATTTTAACAAAACTACCGTCACAGATATTCTTATTCCTTGCTTGATTGCACATGGGACTGAATTGCCTGTTTGTTAAATGGTAGCTATTTCAGGTGTTAAGGTCCTTTTATCAATATGAGTTTGTTTTACTCAACAATATAGGCACAGAAATGAGCAAGCAGAAGAAAGGATATGTGTAAAAGGCTCAACTTCAGCTTTTGTGCTAAAGGCTGCAATTATTGCAGGTAGTAAGCTTGTTTTATAAACAGCTTGATGGTGGAGCATTTTTTGCAAAGGAGGTTGTGCTTTTACATATGAGTCCTCAAATTCTTGGTACCCTCTTCCAACTCTAATACTTCGACAAGAAAATTGTGGCTCTTCCAAATGTGATGAGTTTAAATAAAGTGCCAGGGTCAGTGAACTTGTGTTCTAAGCAGCTTCATCTTTCAGATGTATGAATTTTAGAAAGCAAAAACCTGAATAAATTTCTCTCTTTTTAACTTGCATTTCTGCAACCACAGAAGATAGAAGAGGAAGGTACCATTAGGCAGATGGCTATTAGATTCTCCTATCAGACTGCACATCTGTCTAAACAGAAAGAGGTGATAGAGTATCCTTACCATTAAATTTAGACAGGTTGATATTAAGAATTAAATAGGCAGTTAGGCCCAACCTCTTAATTGCAGTGTATAGCTGTTTTGCTAAAATCCACACAGTAAAGCTAAAAAATAATGCAATAAGTGGTGGTAGATGTGTGTCGAAATGATTTTGTATATGGAAGCAGGGACTAAGTTCTTTTTGGTGAGTGGCTTTTTAAAAAAAAACTTTTCAAAAAAATCAGAGTTCTTGTGAATTTGAACTGATTAAGAAAAGTTACAGATCATACTTAATATTTGGTATCTTTTACTTAAGTCCAGCTATGATTTAACTTTGTAAGTTACATGAAGTTATACAGAAAGTCTAAATGCACTGAAGAAATGTATGAAGCATGGAGTTTTTAAGATATTAATGCATTTTAACTGCAATATCTTTTGGGAAAGATTCCTTAACTCTGATTTTAGTTAGATTTTATACTTTTGAAAAAACAATTGCCAGAGGAGTTAAAGGCATCTAAGTTGTGATTAATTTTTCTGTTTTTTAATTGGCATTTCTCAACTCACCAAAGACGAAGATGTGGAATTTGTTACCTTGCTGTCTTTAATTGATCACTGATATGAAATTTTAATCAAATTGAAACCCTAAGTGATAATTTGTTATACACCCATTGTCATAAGCAGATTTCGGACTTCCCTGAATAAACATGCAGCTTTAGGTGCTTTAGGTGCATGTGATAATTCAGATACTGTTGTAAAGTATAGCAGAAATGAATTAATGAAAAAACGTCATACCAACATAAAAATGGAATATTAGGATAATAAAAAGCATCTAAATGAAATTAAAAATATGACATCTCTTGTCAGAAAATACAAATGTGATTATAGTTTATATCTGTCTTCTTTGTGTCTTTAAAAGTTTTCATTTAAAGGAGATAGATTTTTATTTATTTCGAATGCTTTGTCATAAGTAACACTTAGGATAAGGGTCCATTGAGGAGTGCAGACTTAATGAAATACTAGTATTTACAGAGAAAATGTAATCCTCATTGTAATATCTGAAATCCTTAAGCTGTTGCATTGTACTTATATACTACTATGGTTTCACAAAATTAGCTCTTGCCCCCTGAAGGAACTTTACAATATTATTCAAACTTCTTTTCCAGAAGATAGCAGAATCAAAATGTTGTTTCAAGTACCTAGGTCACGTCTGTGGTAAATGCTTCTTAAATCAAATTTGTGTTATGTCTTTAAGTTGCTTGATAACTTCATGTATAGCAAGCATATATGTAATTTCTAGTTAGAACTTAAATGAACATTTACATAAATATCTAGGCAAGGAAAAAAATAAATTCCTTGAATTTTGTTACTAAGTTTGGTAGCATATATCCTTGCAAGATATCAGACTTCATAGAGAAATAGTGTCTATGTGTAGCAGAATGAATGATTGCGTTCTTTCTCTACTGTGCTATAGAGCTTCACTTTATACTACTTTTCTAAAAGCGTTGTTTTAAAAAATTCATACATTGTAAAAGTTAATGTTTTCATTTCCTAAATTCTCCAATGTGTGTGTCATTCTGTGGGTGGCAGAAACCACAGTGGCTTTGAAGACCCGACTAGACTGAACACTTGTGAAACAAAGCTGTGGTTTTTGTAATTGCAGACAGGCATCCAGAGGTGGTGGGAATTATCCTGCAGTGGGATTGATCCAAGTGCTCGGCAATAGCCAGTTGGTGTCGTTTTGAGGCTGTTCTCTCTGATCTGCAAAGGTGCGGGGATATCTGTTCCTGATGACTAGGGAAAGGGAAATGTCATGCCGCCCTTCAGGAAGGGCAAGGAGAAGGGCCGAGGGAATGACAAGCCAGTCAGCTTGACCTCAGTCCCCGAGAGGAATATGGCACAAAATCAATGTGCCGCTTTAGGGCACGTTGAGGACAAGAAGGTGATTGAGAACAGCATGGATTTACCGAGGACAGGTTGTGCCTGAACAACACGACTGTCTGTGGTGACAAGATGTCTGGCCGTGCGGATGAGAGGGAAGCTGTCTTTGTTGTTGTTGTGTTTTCCTGTGTGGTTGGTCATTTTTGTTTTTTTACCTTGTGTTTAGCAAGGCCTGCAATGTAGTCTCCTGTAGTGTTTGTGCAGATAGATAAGGCACGGACTGGATTATTTCGGGCATCTGAAAGACTTAGCTGGACTGCTGGGCTGAAAGGCTGGTGATCCATGGCATGAAGTTTAACTGATGGTTTAACTGGTAAGAACTGAATTTGTTCTACCTTAGCAAGAAATCAGCCATTTCTCTCTTCTGTGTTGTGGGGTGAAGAGTAAGCCAGTCATTTTTTTTTTCTGTTAGACTTAGTCTTTAACAGGAATTTCAGAGATGTAACCATTGCATTTCCAATAGATCAACCAGTTTTCATGGCACCATCCAGATCTTGTTCTGCTCTACATGGTAAGCATTAAGAAAACAGGAGTGGACAGTTGTCTTTCTTCCTCTTGTTTAAGAGCACCCACAAGGGTGAAAAACAGTCGTCTTTTTGAAAAGAGGAACTATATCTGGCTCTAACAAGGATCTGTAGAAATTTAGGCTATGAGATATTTTTCTAGAGCTTTGACTCTCCAAGTTAAAATGGGACTGTGAATGTGACTAGTTGAGGGTAATGGCTCATGAGCAGACGGGTAGTACTGTATTGGCCTAAATATGAGGTATCACTGGATCATAACCTGACCTACACTTTCCAAAGTATGGCAAAAATATTGATGCACTGGGTTGCAGCTCAATAGCTGGCCTCTGTCATCAGGACTGTACCCAAACTCATCTTTTTGCTTCAATCTCTTCCTTTTGTCATCTGCTTGCCAAATATTTTGCAGTTTCTTATCCTTTTTGAGCTTGAGATGTTGTGTATTTGGACAGGATTTCTGTGTGTGTGTGTGTGTGTGTAACTACCTTCTCTCCTGTGAAGTTCCCTTTTATCCATGTCAACTATGAATTTATTGGTGATCTTAAAGAAACGGACTCTTGTAGACCTCCATTGGCACCAGTGGTTACTCCCAGTTTGACCTCATGTATTAGGATTTCCCGGCAATGGGATCTTTCGGAAGGGATCCATATGGTAGAATTAACTGACTGAGAAGAGACCTGGACTGCACAGGAAATCAGTGTGTGTGGAGTAGTTTGCAAGTATAGGAGGAAATCTGTGCCATCAGGCCTGTTTCTGTTAAAACTAACGTTAAATCCAGGTTGATACAGTGATAGCTATTTCAGATATCTTCGTAGTTTCTGAATTAAGGTGCAGAGCACTCTATCACATCATATATGTAGCTAGTCCTCTTAAAATTTCTGCTGTGTAACTAATGGGAAACCCTGATACTTGAAGGAGTTTATTTTGGTCAAACTCATGCTGAAAATTGAGCAGATTTGAAGTGATTTCTCCCCCCCTACACACACATCTTCTCCTTATTTTAGACTTTATTTTTTTTCAGAATTCTAGAGGTGTGGTGACAACCAGCAGCTTTAGGTTGATTGCCCTTGAGTCTGCAGGCAGGTTTTGACCAAGACTTACGTCCGACCGCCCCTGGGCAGAGGGTCTTCCAGGAAGGATGGTGGGAGAGGTATTTCTGTGCTCTGTTCAGCATTGCAGCTCCCGTAAGGATTCGCTGCCAGAAAGGGCCTGGCAGGGAGGCTGGGCAGTTACTGCTAAGTGTGTGGGGGCTATTGGGAACGTCGGAATTGGTAGTCTCCCACTTGGGCAGCCTGCAGGGAACTGCCCCATGGGAGAAACCCCTCCAGTTTACATCTGAAAATCTTCCAGGTAAGAGAAATAAAGAAGGGAAAGAGAAGAAAAAATAAGGGCTTACTGAACTTTTTTATTTATTTCCAAAAATCTCTTTTTTTTTTCCCCTCAAATATCTCATTTTAATAGTTATTTCCATGTCAGTCTCACCGGATAATCGTTTTGAGTGGCTCTAAGACAGAACTGTCCATATCTCATAAAAGTGGCAGCTGGAGGATTTCTTCTTTTATGACAAGGGTTGTTTAGGCTGTTGCAGAAAAGAAAAAAAAAAAATATCAGATCATTGTCAGTGAGTATTCTTTATAATGAGATGTTTTCCTGGGTACAAAGCTCTTCCATTTGCTTGGAACCTTTTTCTTTCCAACATTTTCCATTCTCAGTCATCTCCAGTTACGCCAGAGCAGAGAGCAGGGTCCAGCTGTTGAGGTGACTGTGTGTGGGGTGCTCATAGCAGCGCTGTGACCAAGGGCTCATTTTTACCTGCTGCCATTTAAGGCTAATGGAGCTTGATCCTGCAACACAAGCAGTGAGTTTGCACAGGCAAACTTGGCAGTTTAGGTCTTTTTTTTTTTTTTGGTTAGGAAATCAGCGAGAATTAAAATTATCCAGTAACAGCATGTGCGTAGTGATCTGGAGAGGAGTGTTCCCTGCAAAAGAAATGAAAGAGTTGCTGTGTGTGATTAGACCGTGGATTTAAATAACATGCTGCCTAGGGTTAGAGCTTGGGTGGGCAGAATCGAGTTAAAAAAGGGAAGTGTAAGAACTGTGCATATGAAGTGATGATATTTCTGACTTTGCTTGGTTCTCTCTAAGACGACGACTGTTGCAAGTGTGTTGTTCTCTGCTCTTACTGAGCTTAAGTAAAGACTCCTACGTTCAGAGTGCAAAGGGCTAGAAAAAAGCCAAGCACAGATTGCGTTTGAATTGCTGCCAGGCACCAGAGAGGAGCGCTTGCTTGGCTTACCCTGTTGGCGAGGAGGGAGCACTTGTAGCTGATTTGAGGATCCAAGGGCCCATTTTTCAGCTCGAAACTGGGAAGTGAACGTTCTCCTAAAGCTCTAGTTTTTTGTTTCCTCCCTCTCTTAAGAATCCTTGCCTCCCTCCGCGTGGATTATTCCCGTTGCTTGTTGTTCAACACCCTGATCGGAGAGCAGATGAGACAGTTATTCCTGTTGTTGCTGATTTACTGTTACAGCTGCTTCCTCTTCATGTGATTTAATTTGAAGTTTCAGCCCACCAGGGGGCTAATGGTCTCCACCTAGGCAGCTTTAAAAGCTCACTGCTGTTTTCCACCGGAATGTTATTTCCATTCCTAGGCAGTGATTTATTTATTTTTTTCCTCTTCGTGTTCTTCTGGTAACTGTGAGGCAGTGTTCCCCCAGCCGTTTCCATGCAGGAAAAAAAACCAGGAACCATTTAGACTGAAAAGTTACAAAAGAGAAAAAATAAAGGAGAATTAATCTGTTTCTGTTGAAAGAGAGTAAGTAAATTAGTTGTGTAGTGTTTTGATTGCTATTGGAAACTGGCAAAAAAACAGCACATGAGCCATTAGTTATATCCTGTATGTTTTTCTTAGTTTTAGAATGCAGCTATTATGTGATTCATTTTTTTCATATCTCAGGAAACATAAGATGGGCAGCAAACTTTAGAATAAGTTTTATAGTGTCCTACTGCCTACCCCTGCTGTGGGATGTGGTTCTCAAGACATTAGCAAATGCTGTGGAGGCCAGGGTGGGGGTATAGGCTGCAAACAAATTCCCCACACCTGGTCCTGGGGCAGGGAGCTCTGTTTGAAGGGGACCGCAAAGCTATGTCTGGAAGTTTGGTAACCGAAGAGTACTATTTCAAGACTACTTTTCCTGGTTCGTTTTAGGAAAACACAAAATGCCACTCACTAAACTATTCTTGAAGCAAAACTTAAGTAGTAAGAGACTTTTTGGTTTGCCTTTCATTTTAAAACATTTAATTTTAAATAATATTACATTGAAAAAAACTTGAAAACCTTTCTGAACAAATAGAATTGGCTTGGGCTTTCCACCAAGGCTCTTCTCCTCCTTTGTTGTTACAGTGCAAGTTTAAGAGCAGCAATCCTGAGTTCACGTTGCTTTCATTTCTCTAGTTTTATCACTTCATGTGATTTAATGTAGTTTGTGTTTTCCTAATCTCATACACATCTAAACATTTATGTTTTGTGATACATCCTTCTCTACTGGTCTGAAGTGTACTTTGAAACTTCAGATATGCACTTTCTGGTGGTTGGATGTTTTATTGATTCATCATCTGGAGTAGAAATTTAGCTCTTCATTGAGTGTCTTACCTAGCTAGTAATCACAGGAGTCTTCCTCCCAGCTTCCCAGTTTTCAATGCCTTATTTCCCGCTTTGGGGTGGAAGCGGGAGGAGGTGGATGGCGTTATAGAAAGGATGGAAGGTGGACAGGCTGCTGGAAACAGATGCGTAGCACCTCATTGCTCTCGGCTATTACCAAACGGTGGTGCAATCTTCCCCCGCTTTGAGCAGGCGGACATTACTACCAAATTGCAGTGTTCAAGGTCAATACACTACAAATCAAGTATGCTATTTCCTAAGGCCTGATTGATGGAAAAATGAAGTATTAACTACCAGGGAACAGGGTTTCTGGCACTATCCCTTAGTTATGCAGTTGTCACTCACCTTTTCAATACAACCTCAATACCTCATTGCTACTTTAGAACTACCTTTTCCTTCTTGGAAGCTTACCGGTTAATAAGTTAACTGCTAGTAATGACCATTAATGCAAACGCTTTGCTTGGGTAATGTTGCTTGCAGTGTTTAATGAATTAGGTTTAAAAAATAGAGCAGAGCACTAGACTTGACTGACTTGCCGTAGAGGGAGCACAGAGTTAGTCATTGGCTGTGAATGTTAATCACTCCACAGCAATGATAATTTACAGCATTGTTGTAGCACTCTTGTGCTCATAAAATGAACTTAATAACCCACTGCTACCCATGGGATAAGCCTCCCCCCTCTTCCCTCCCCCTTGCAATTGAATACCCAGTCTGGCTGCATAATAGCCTTGTGAAATACTGCATTAAAGAGAGTGAGCAGCTGTATGATAAAATAAACAGCTCTAAAACAGATTTGTTAATTATCTCTCTCTCTCATTCACAGAGGGTGTCTGTGAGATATGGCTGACCAGCGAAGACACGGGCGCTTATGGCAGAGACATTGGCACCGACCTCCCGACGCTCCTGTGGAAGCTGGTTGAAGCTATCCCTGAGGGAGCTATGCTGAGGCTTGGCATGACAAACCCTCCCTATATTTTAGAGCATCTGGAGGTAAGGAAGGAAAAAAAGGGAATCATTTATATGCTGGGCTAGACCTTCACTGATTGAGTCAGCGTGGAACCCTGCATATAGCTCATTTCATTTGAAGCAGTAGCTTAAGAAATAGGCTGCACATGAATTTATAGAATTAGACTAATGGTGTCCAGCCATTTGCCTGACACAGCAAGCTATCCCTTTAAAAAGATATTCAAATCATTTTGGAATGATAATATTATTGAGGTCTCTGACCTGTAGATGTTGACTGTAAAGACTGGGTTTTGTCCACATGTCCAGTATTTTCAAGAACCGAAGGAAATGCTGTTAGCAGGCAATGGACTATGGAATTGAAACCATCTTCATTTTTGTTCCTCAGATAAGTATTTCCAGAAACAGTTTATGCTGGTCTCGCTCAACATTGTATTCATATTTGATGTCAAATGCTGTTCAGAGAGTACACAGAGCTTCCATGACAAGAAATGAGAATTTAAGCTATGTATCTCTCGAAGAAGTCTTTTTTTAACCAAATAGTTAAATGGAATTAGAATCAACTATGTATACTTGGAAATTTAAAAGAATATTATGTGTACGAGAAGCAGGATATGAGAGCTTTGTTTCAAACATCAGTTGTTTTGGTTGGATTCTGTCACAAAATGAATTTACTAAAATTCATGGGAACTGTTCATGGAAAGATTCTAAATTTAAGGACAATAAAACAGCAGGGAATCTTATAGCTTCAGATAAATTTTGTAGTCATGTATACAGATAAATAACTGGTGTCTGTGCTGCTTTCCCTAGGAAGATATAGAATTAATAGTTTCAGTTATGATCTCTCGAGATGCTGAGGGCAGATTTTTTCTGAGTGGAGTCCTCTTCTGCTATGATGGCAACACTGCATCTTTCCTTACTGAAGCGTATGGGGAAGAGGAGTTCTCCTTGCTAAGAATGCCCAGTTTTTCACTTCATCAGCTACTGGACACAAGCTGCAAAATACAATAAATTTCCTAGGCTGCTCTATTATTCTTTGGTTTAACCCACTTAGCCAGAATGGAGTAGGGAATGGTTTGGTTGTGATTCTTAGCACTTTGTTTACCTTGTTTACAAGGTTTACCTTGAACTCCCATATCTGTCACTAGTTTTCCCTCTTTTTGTCCATTTTAAAAATGTTGGCATCTTATTGGACAGCAAATCAGGCTTCTAGCGATTTTGACAGTCATTGTCTTTTCTTTCCTTTTTAACTCCTAGAATAACAAGTGTTTTGGCTGGCATACACTGTAGCTTTTATCCCTGCTGCTCACCTTATGAGTATTTCAAAAGAGATTTTTTTTAATCAGCTTCTGGAAATAGGCACATGCCAGCTACATGTCACTGTGGTCTTCTCCATTTGATATAACCTGAGGAAGGGTATTTTGGGGTGTTTTTGCTTTCCTTCAGTCAGCAGCCAGCTGAGTGAGTGTGAGCATGTCCGCTCTGTAATCTGTGAATGGTTTTGATTTATGGTCTCTAGTCCTCCTCCTTTCAAATGTCCTACAGAGTGCTGGAAGCAGGACTCCCCTTGAAGTGCTCTCTATACCTGACTCACGTTCAGGAACGGCCTCTTCAAAACGTATCTTTAAGTGTGGTGGCAGAGCCAGAGGAATCCACGTAGGCCTGTTGAAAATGTGTGCTTGAGTGTTACCGTGAAGAGCACGCCAGTCCTTTTTTTACAAATAACTACATCTGTTGGTGCTTTCCCTCTTCAGTATTTCTTGCAATTGCCAGTTTATGTGGTGTGAGCAAGAATTTCTGAGTCTATAATTTGGTGAAGCAATTCTGATGACTTGTCAGACAAAATTTGCAAATTATTATTATTTTAAATCTTTTGCTTTTTTGTCTACTCCCCTCTTCCAAACTTAGCAGATTGTATCTGTGGAAGATCATTGGGGAATGCTGGCAGTCTCCTGTATACATTTTCACCAGACAAAATAAACTTTTTATGGAGCATGTGCTTTTAACTTTCCAGTTGAGGGAAGGATAACACTGTGATTTGTTTAAAAAAATAAAAGAAACAAAATGAGAAGTTGGTTAACCTTCATGTCAGCTGATTAGGATAAAATGCAGACATAGCACTGTTATCTCCGAAGAAAACTGTAACGTGCATTGCTGGTTGCAAACAACTCTCTTTAACTTTATTTAAGGGTGATGCATTTGATTAATTTATTTGGTTAGATATGCCATTGCTAACTGGGTTAGCATTTGGCTTTCTGTGAAGTATCCATGGGGAAATATGCTAAAAATGTTATTTTGCACATCAAACTTAAAAAAAAGTTCCAGTCTTGTGTGTATCTCTTAAAATCAGAAAATTGTGTATCACAATTGTACACATGCAACGGCAGGGCAAGGAGGTTTTTTTCACCTTACTGAAGAAACATGTCTGATAAGTGGTATAGAGCAGGAGCAGTCATGTAAAAGCAGGAATTAATTTTCAGGCCTGGACAGAGTTTCCCTAGGGACTCAGCCTAAAAGCAACGATTTAGCTTCATTTGCAGTTTTTGCCATATATATATTTGAGCTCAGCTGCAGGTGAAAGGTTTTGCTGGTTTTGTGTCTGTTTTATTCTTCTGACTGTAAAAGCAATAACAAAACTTCTATGAATTCATTTTTTTACCAATAACACTGAATTTTGTTTTATGTTTTCAAACTTGGGTCAAAGTTAAATGCTTTAAAATATTAATTTTGTAAGTTCTTATTTAAATTTTCAATCTTGACATGTTGCAGAAACAGCATCATTTTAACTCTTTTTGTGCATAAGTATAAATTTTGGAGCATTTTACAAATATGTCTCTCTTCATTCAAATAGTCATGGTTTTTAATCTCTACTACTTAAAAGCATGAGTTCACTGCCTAAATCATGTACCTGGAACTCATGGGTTTCTTCAGCTCCTTGCTGGCATTTCTGTGCCTTTCACTTCTTAGGATGGAATGAGATTACAACTACAAAGAATAGGGATCCTATAGGTTAATATTTTTGAGTTGTAAATAGCACAACTGCAGTACAGTTCCCTATACCTCTCTGCTAGTGCTAATGTCTTCAATTATGAGAATGAGAAAAACATTATGTCTGAATAATATGACGGATAACTGAGTAAAGAACTAAGATTTTAGAATATAGACTCTAAGCAATTGAACGATAAGCTGAGCATACTTTCCAGTACCTTAAGTGTGAAGGAGTGCGTAGTTACTCTGAGTGTTGGTTTTTGCTCCCCTTCTACCATAGTCCTTTTGGAGATGCCCAGCAGACTTTATGTTGCTTTGACAGTCATTAAACTATACTTAGACATGAGGCACTTTAATGACAAATTAATGAGTGTCTTGATGATTCTAAAGAAAATAGATCCTATCCCCCACTAAACTAACATGCAGACTTTTTTTTTTTTTTTTTGGTACTGATAGAGCGGGATTACCTTTTTCCTTCATTGAAGATATTAGGACCATTTTTGTAAAGCTGTTGGATAACCTTCTGATGAATCAACATTGATTTGCAACTGCCAGAAAGTATTTACAGAGTCTATCTAGGCTAGTTTCTGGGAGATAATCCTGACGTTCCTCTTTGGTCTAAAGAAAGCTACAACCTTTCCATTGCCCAGGTTTGCTGCTGGGCTGAGGCTCTGTGAGTCTTTTGACTCTTTAATACTGTGCATGTATTTTCCTTAGAAACAAAAAGTGAGGAGAGGAAAATGCTGCTCATCCCAGGAGTGCTTTGTCTGGCTCTGCATCTGGGAGATGGTCCCTTAGTGAGGGGCAGTAGCTCTGCTCTTCCTGACGGTGTTGAAAGGAAGTGCAGGTGAAGCAGGAATTGCAGGAATAATGCAGAGGAAGCGGGAATTGTCCTTGGCAGTGCAAATAGGGAGTGAGTTGAAGTTTTTATAATAATTTAAAATATGGAACATATGAAATGCCTTCAGATGTTATTGCAAGGTAAAGGCAGCCCTGTCCTTGAAGATGTTTCCCATTACGAGGGAGACTGTTAATCTCATGAGCCACATCGCTGTGCTCGGGCGGTTCGTTTTGACACAGTTCAGTACTTTTAGCTTTTGATTCAGTAAATGTGACGGTAACGGTGCCTTATGTGCTTACACATGCATTAACAATTTGGGGATGAGAAGCAACCACATGTTTGGAAATAATGAATTCTGCATTCAGTTGGGCCTGCTTGTTATTTTAAAGCAAACGTGATGGGAAACCGTTTAGTGTTATGCAGTGATTCAAAGCATTAAATGTTTTTGGAGTGCTGCATGCAGATCTAAGTTATCAGAAAAAAAGATCCTTTATCACATTAATCACTGCGGAATCTATTACAGTATTTTTTTTTATCTGCTGTTTTCTTCAGTGGCTGATGATGTCTGTGTTTACATTAGTAAGTAGCTTGGAGCAATAGCAGCAGATGAGGAAATAGAAGCAGTTGGTACTGAAGCCATTATATCTACATTATGTGCATTTTTGTCATTTTTGCTTCACACTAACTTTGACTTTCCAAATCAAACTTTGGAAAGACTGATCGTTGGTTTGAATCTCTGTGTCCCCACCAAGAAGTTGGAGAGTTTTCAGTGTTAGCCTGGAGAGCAGCCACTGCTTTGGGCTCCTTTGAAACGAATCCAGTTTGGACATGTGCAAGTCACTGTGCAGAGGCTGAGAAGGAATTGTTGGAGATTTCACTTCAGACTTTCACTGCTGCTTTGAACCAAAACACAGCCAGTCATACTTAGATTTTTGCCTTGTGAGATTTATCAGTGTTGTAGAGAAGGTTATTTGCTGTGTTTAAAAACAAAACAAAACAAAAAGAACTCAGAATGCACCAGAAATATGTTTTTTTTTTTTTCATTGTGGTAGTAAGACACAGAAGGAGTTGGTGTAGTTTGCAGTTTAGCTGTGTAAGACACTCATTTTTTCTCTCTGAGAAATCCAGCCAATGGATATAGGAATACATTTTCCAAGTTCTTTCAGATAGTCTTAGCAGTAGATATACATTATGAAGTATGGGTATATACATTACAAAGTGTATAGCTTTCTCTTTTTAAGCTTGATCCCAAATCAAGATTTTGAGATTCATGCCTTATTCTAATGTCTGCCCTCTCTTAACATGTCTATGAGTGCTGAGGAAAAGCTTGAGTTTGTATCTGCATAGCAGAAAGTTTGTTAATGTAAGCAGACAAGAGCTTTGCTCAGGACAAAATGCTCTAGCTCGGAAACCTTTACATTTCATAGAGAATTAAGGGCAAAGGAAAAGGATAATTTGAGGCTCCATGTTATAGTCCTAGCAGTACCTGTAACGAATGCACATAGTTACACTGCCCATATGCAACTGCACAGAGCTACAGTTCAAGTTGTGTAGCCTCCCAGGTGCCAATGCTACCAGCATCCTGTAGTGTCGACGTACACCAAAGCTGGCACAAGGTATACATCCTGCTTGAGAGGTAACCTTCAGTGTTTCATTCTGCGCTCGTATTACCAAGTTATTAGGCAGTGCCCTGGTGAGATTTTGTTTTACATCCCCCTGCAGGGACCAATGGAGAGGGAGGGATGGGAAAAACCCCATTAAAAAAGTGGTAAAAGGTGGCTGGGAGTCAGAGAAGTCAAAAACAAGGCCAAATTTATAGCTGGTTGAAACAAATTAATGTTAGTGGAATAATATTAGAGATTGTTATTTTTTTGCCTTGAATATATTTGTATCTTTTTCCTTAGGTTTTTAAGTTTATTTTCTAGCTCAGTACCTAGGGCCCCAGACAAATCAGGGAGGAGTGGGGCTGTCCAAGGGTAGGGGGTACCTTTCAGCCTGTGTTCATGCTGTTCAGCCTGTGTTCATGCTGTGTTCATCTCCCCGGCCGGTGTCACACCAGCCCCGCTGCCAGGAGGTGAGTTGAGCAGTGGCTGGGAGCGACGGAGGCGGCAGCTCACGCCGGCCCTGCCTGCATGTGCTTAGTTTCATGTGACGAGGTGAACAGCCTTCCTTGTCACCCGTTAAAATGAGTCTATCTGAAGCCACCCGAGTACCATCTGCAGACTTTACCTGCGGTGCGAATTCGGGCCGCTTTAGCAGTGCCCGAGCCCTAGAGATGGAGCATGCGTGGCAGCGGTGCCTGTAAAGCACCGAGCGCAGGGAGAAGCACCCGAGGGTCCCTTGGCTCTGTGGCTTTCCACGTCAGCTCTGTGCTTATGTTTTCCCCCCTTGCTGAAGTTGATACCCTACAGATGGCTTCCCCAGATGTGCCCTGACACAGCTCAGGGTTAGCAATTGCTAATTCGCTTCTATTTTTTTTCTTCTCCTATATTTTTCTTTCCTCTTCTAGAGAGTGCACTGAACGCTTTTGAGTCTTGTCCATAAGCTGAAGTTTTTGGTAAGCTGGAGTTTAAGCTGGTCTGAAATGCATTTAAAACACACTCTTCAACAGCAAATAAGAAGGCAGCATGATTTCAAGAATTAAAAGACCTTTAGGGCACTGTTTGCTTGGTTCTAGTGTTATTTTAGTCATTTTCATAGACTGCTGCATTTGAAAGCTCCAAATAAAATCTGTTGATTTGACCAGAAAAAAATGAAAACTGTGGCATACATTTAAATAAATGAATAGTTAAGCCACTGACCTCTTATTACTGTAAATTCTGTAGTGTTTTGTAGTCAGTGGACCATGGACCTTTCCCGGGCTGTAATTACATAGTTGTCTCTGCTCAAACTGTGTTTTTCATCCTAGCAGTAAAATTGAAAGAAATTTCAGATATTGGGGGAGAAACTAGGGACTACATTAATACATGATTTCAACCAGGCTTGTGAAAAAGAAAATAATGTACTTTTTTGACTGTGTTATTATGTTAAATGCTTGTATGTATGGGGGGCTCTACATATATCTTTGCATACTGGCGTTTCTTCTGTGTTTTTTTTTTTTTTTAACTAATATATCCATATTCTTCTTAACACATTCTTACACTTCTGAGTTTCCAAATATATTATGATTCCTTGCAATTGTTCCTTAAAGTACTGTATTATGGGGAGTTTTTTCAGGAATGCGCCCACCTCAGAATGAATACGTATTTGGGTGTTATGAGGATAGGGAGAGAATGAACGTCAGATCACGCTTGTTTTGTCTGATCTAGAATTTTAAGCTCTCAAACTCAGCCAGTCCTCATGTCCATAATGACTGGTGATAGATATGTTTGCTGTAAAATGGTAGGAACATGTTTAGGTTTAGTAAATGTCAAAATAAGAATCTGCTATATTCTTATTAAAGGTTGCATGTTGTATTTGTAAATCTTTGACATCCCTTAAAGCTTTAGAAATATCCCTGTACTGAGAACTTTAATAAGCCGTAATGGTTGCCTCTGGGTGACGCAGAAAGTAACATTTGGGTTGGTGGGATTGAAGCTACTGCTTTGCTTTACACTAGTACTGGGAAACATTCAGAGTTGAGAAATGCTGCAGAGAAAGAGCTGGTTTTATGGAAGATTCACCTCACCTTCATAAGGCAATGCTTCTTCGTGTTTATGTAGTGTTCTGCAGTGTTTAAGAGTCTGCATAAAAATTTCAGTTAACATTGAGTTATGCTGCTTCACTGGTTAAAGCTGTGGACGTTAACTGCAGCTTAACTATGATTTGCTCATATGAGTGTTCCTCTTGCTTCTTAGGTATCAAAACACCAAAGAGAATTAAAATGCAGACAGATCTACTCACAGCTTTGTGTTTAGTGTCAGGGTGTCTGTCAGTCATTGGTAATGCTGTCTGCTCTGAGCAGACCTTTGGAGCTGGGACTTATTTCACTGGTGGATTACTAGCAAAAAATAAAAATCACCATTATCCGAACATTTTGTTCAAGAAACAGGTATTATGTGTATGGGAAACTGTATGTTTGCCAAAAAAAAGTGAATATTTTAGCAGTTGTCATGGGCTTCAGGACAGGGGGGCAGAAATGAATGCCAGATATGTATCTTGCATAACAAACTGTGCCACCTTGTTTTAATATTTGTGCTTACAATAGAAACCAAATGAGATCTCACATTCCTCATTATTTATATTATGATAAGTAAAGTTCTACCTACTCTCCATGCTCTTCTAAAAGCTTCTATTTAGTTTAGATGCATAAAATCCTTTGTTTTCTTTGATAGATGAGCTGTCACACTCACTCAGTGATTGCAACATCATCTGCATAATCTTCAGTAAAACTGCTCGCTTCATGAGGCCTCAGCATTTGTTTAAAAAAGTATGATTTTAGGTGATTATTCTTTGATTTAAAAATGAGAAAAGGAAAATTAATGTATTCTAGAAATTTGAATGAAGCTGCACAAGAATACTGGTTGTGGGCATCTGTACCATTGTAACAGAGGAACAGACATTATAAAATCTCTCCCATCTTTGAATTCAATTAATTTAGTTATGTTAAATGTAGATGAGCTACTGAAGAACCTAAATTCTGTCGTATAAACCTTGGGTGTCTACAAAGGACAGAAACTGATAACATTTGGCTGAAAGGTCAGATTTAGCTTATGATGTTCCACTATTTTAAGTTCAGTGTAACCTGCTGAAGCAGATGCTTTCTTATGTAGTACATGCCCGTTGGAAATCAAGGTGGAAAAAAGAGGGGAGCTTCCTGGCACTGACCTGCCTCAGTGCAGCTGAGTGATGGTGGGGAGTGTCACCCCTTCTGTGATTTCCTCCTGAGCAGAAATGATCATTTTTTATATCAGAAGAAAATCTCGCTTATTGCGGCAGTTATCAAACGTGTAGTATGGATGGTGTTAGCAAGTCTGTTTCATGCATCTTGGCTTCTGGAGGCCAAAAGGATGTTGAACACGTTATAGGTAAAGTGTTGCATAGGGATTGTGTCACAGTCCTGCCTTCTCATCTGTTGTAAATATGTCCCTTTCTTTACATTTTAATTATTTTTGAGGTTTTTATTAGGTAACATAGAATAAGATTGAGACACAAGCGTATTTAAAGTAGCACTGCATTGTTACAGTAGCACTACCCCTTAGGGAACTTCCCGATATATGTGTTTCTAATGCATATTGCAAAAAGGGAGCGCTGATTAACTTACATAAAAGTATTTAGGGCACAGTATTATGATGAGAAATTAGAGGTGGGGAGGAAAAAAAGGTGAATGTTTCCCTGCACATCAGAACTGATCAATTCAGAAGGAATTAACCGTTTGATTGGCTGTCTCTAATACTTTAAGCCATCATTCTAGTTGTTACTTTAAATATACATTTAACATTAGCGACTCCAATTGCTGCAGGTGGACAAATAGTGCTCCAAAATTGCGTAAAACCTCTTTCCAATTGTAGTGAGGATGGCAGTGCCGGCAGAATGAGTTTCATCTTTGTAAGCGCTGGACCGTTACCTGCATGTTTCTAGCCACGCAACTTGAACCACTTCAAATGGGAATTGAAGGTCTCAAAACCTCGAGGTAATCAATTTGATAATGTAAGTGCTGAACGTCTCACTGAATTGGCTGTATTTTGGTGATACCCTTGCGGAGACTGAGGCGTTTTACCTGCGCTCACCACTGCAGAGAGGCCGCGGGAGCCGCAGTGAGCGCTTACCCTGTGCAAATGCTTAGTGTCTGGCATGCTGGAAGAGGGGCTCCGGAAGGGATGCCAGTTTTCTCATCATGAAGCATTGCTGGAGCCCAGGGCATGATATCTATGCTGAGAATTACTGTTTTTCTCCTGGATAAATATAAAAAGCATATTCCACAAAGAGTTTCTATTCTTTATATATGTATATATACACAGCAAACACCACTAGGTTAACACTAGTATTTTAGAGAGAAATTTTTGTAGTACAGTTCTTGGTTTTTCTTGTACTTAAAATTCAGAAGTCAGATACATTTGTCACTGTGTGTATCCTTGTTTATGTAGTGTCTTGTGGGAGGAGATACAACAAAAACTCAGCTGATGCTTTTGACTATGAAATGCAGTGGTTTTTTTTTTATTTATTTACTTATTGTAAGAACTATTAGCTCTCCTCAAGTAGACACAGAAAGATTTTGAAGGCTTATAATTTGTTTTATGTTTGGTGCTTTTTTAAGAGATTAGGTATAATATGTAATCTTCCCCCTGCTACCCTTTCTCCCTTCCCTCCCCACCTCCCCCAATTACTTAACTAGCTGAAGTCGCTTCTTTTATGAAGTTAAACAAAAAATGGAGATGTTCCGCAGCTAGGAACACAGCTGGGAATAGATGGGTCTGAGCATATGGTGCTTAGTGCTGGTTGCCCTACCAGCAATCACGACCTGCAGTCTGGTTTGTATCCCTTTTCGAAGGTGGCCTGAACTCATGCTAGCTTTTGGGTTCCTAGTAATCTAGAAGGCATTTTTCCCATATGACAAAATAGATTTTGTTGCCCTCCATCTGGCAGATTTGATTTTAGGGTTCCAATTACACTGCTCAGCATTGCGAGGGCTTCTCACTGCTCCTCTTATGGGGCTGCTTGGATCTGGCCATGAGCCCTGCCTCTGCAACGTGTCTCCCTCGTACAGCTGCTGGCTTCACTATTCCCATCCTGTTCCACGGATGGTGACGGCGAGGTCCTGCCTTCCAGCGAGCACCCGCTGGGAGTTCGGTGCTCGCACATCGTCCATTTGAAGACCCTCATTGTGCACGTGGTGTGAGGGGCATCTCCTCTTCATTAATGTCAGTAAATTCTTAAGGGCTTTCGAGGCACAACGGTGCTGTCTGGCCGCTGCCAAGCCACACCGGTCGGGCACGTGGGATGACGACGCCGCGTGCGGCAGCAGCCGTTGTGCAGCGGGCCGCAACCGCTGATGTTCACCCAGCTCCGCTGGTGGTGCCGCCGCGGCGCCCCCAGCCGCAGCTGCCGCCAGAGCCCCCTCCTGATGTAACCGGCCCAGCCGCTGCCGGGGGAAGGAGTCTGGAGGCAAAGCCCCGTTTTGTCACGTTTCCCTATGCCCGAGCGTTTCCTTGGGTGTCTCCGCTGGCAGAGAGCGCGACCCGTTTGCTAGGAAGCAAGTTATTCAGATCATCCTGTCTCAAATATGAGACAGAAGTCAAATATTGGATTTTTGCCTACTTGAGGGTTAGGGAAGGGAAAAAAATCCCTGCCTGGGAAGCTTGCTGATCTGACCAAGATGCACGAATATTGATTTTTATTACCTTGGTGATTCCCTGTAGTTGTGCATGATGTCATTACAAATATAAGGATTGATTTTTCCGGTTAGGCGGTTAAAGCTGAGTGTTGTAATTGTGGTGATAAATTATACCGACTAGATAAAAATCTTCCTGGCAGTGTTCCTTGTGTTCCGATGCCTTGCAGCTGCTAAAAACTGAAAAAAAAAATTACTTCCTATAGGGTCGGTATCCTGACCATATATTGCTAGATTCCAAGTTTAAGACGGCTTGTCTTAATTGAGCTACTCTTTGACCTGTTTGTTCTGACATGAAATCTCCTCTTCGTGTAGCCCTACTATTCACTGGTATAGCTGTGAGTAGATTGCCCAGCATAGTGGGAAAGAGGCAATCAGCTGTTTCAGTCCTGATTAAAGACAGAAGTTTTCTTTCTCAGTCTTGTAATTTCAAATGAGTTCCTTTATTATTTCCAGATGGAAATAAAATAAATTCTATATTGCATTTTTTTTCCTGCTAGCTGAAATATGTAATTATATCTAATAATGCAAAGCACTTTGTTTAAAAAAAAAAAGGCAAAAAAAAGCCTATAAACAGGAACCAGATGTTAGGTTTAGAATGTGAAGACACCGTAAAGTATAATTATATGTTTAGCCTGTGATGCCCTTCAAGTTCTCTCTGGGATATTAACTAATAATTTTATTAGGTGATGAAATCTAGTATTTTTTGTGCAATCCGTCAGAATGAAGTTCAGTGCATAACTCCATTTCAATTATACCTATGTGGTTAGGTACTTCTGTGGAGTTTTAGACATAGGCTGGATAAGACTGCCAACATCTTACCTTAAAGTTTTGGGATGGAATGCTCTATTTCTATCTGAACATATAAAAAATTTGGAAGATTGTTTTCTTCAGATTTCTTGAGTAACGAAGCAAAACATTCATTTAGTTCATTAATCTATTTCCTTTTTGAGTCAAAGAAAGAAA
>JAWLRI010000010.1:1240988-1277162 GCA_034781795.1 Crypturellus tataupa | reverse complement strand
TTCAGATTTCTTGAGTAACGAAGCAAAACATTCATTTAGTTCATTAATCTATTTCCTTTTTGAGTCAAAGAAAGAAACTTTTGTTACTTAGAAGTGAATGACAAGATACAGTGGCTTATCACGTATTTCTTTCTCATATTTTTTTCATTTATGTTTTGTTATTAATTTGTGTTCTATTAAAACCACCAGGTCCAAAGTGGCTGGTGGGAAGTCGCCTTATCAGTGAGGCCTTAGGTACAGGTCTATACTTGAAAATACATGAATATCCTCAACGAAAATACATGAATATCCTCAACAAACCTTACTGCTTTCTAGTACAAAATGGTGTAGCAGCGTGTAATGGAGGGAAATAAATTTAAATGAAATATTAGTTATTTATGTTCCTTTATTTTCTTCTGACCAGCACTGCGTAGCTAATTTTGTCCAAAATTTAAAAGTAGTTCCTATTATGAGAAAGAATTAAAGTCTATTTTAAGGTACAAAAAAAAAAAAGTTAAAATGAGTTCTTAGTGTGTATGCAAAGTGGAAAGGACAAAATCTTAATTTTTTAAACACAATATTTCCTAATTTTGTAGCAAGCTATCGCTTTCATATGAGATGGCGTTCAGCCTTACAAAAACTTGATTAGAATAACACTTGTATTAGAAGATGAAGCATCTAAAAATAGCTTATGAGCTTAAAAAAGAATTCACAAAGTGATCACATACAGAACAGACTGTTATTCAAAGGATGCTAAATTTAAGAAGAGTGAAGAAGAACTAATTCTTCTCTGTTTTGTAGTGTGAGCTCTTTATAAGAACTTGGCAGATTCAGAAACATTTTGTGAAACTTTGCTTTCATTGATTTGTTACACCATAAATCTGTTTTTGAGTGAAGTAATAGAGTTGTGGTGCATAGCTCAGGTTCCAGCACTTTTGTCATTTCTGAGATTTTAGAAACAAGAACATACTTTTTTACTGAAAAGCAAGAAGTCATGGGTAATTGCTAAAAAACTTCACGTAAACTGCATTTGCACTAATTTCTAAAGCCCGAGAGAAAAAGAAGTCTTCGTCATTTTTTTCATTTTGCAGAGCTTGTTTGATAGTGTTTCAGTTTGAAAATATGTACTTTCTAGACAAACATCTAAAACCAATAAGAATATAAGCAGCTGGCTCTGTTTAAAACGGAAACCTTTTGAGAAGATCCAGTTTGTAGGGGGTGTCTTGGTGTTGTCCTCAGTCCTTCGGGAGCACAGTCAACCAGCCTCTGGCTTGCACTGAGAGCCAGAGCCAGCTCCACACACCTCGCTGTGCATCACATCGTGCTGCTGCCGTTATCGGTATAGCTATTACTGGTAGATTTAGTTCACATATCTGTTACTACTGGTATATTTAGTTCACGGATCTGAGACAGAGTAGATGCTCCAATGAATAACATAGCTGTATCTCTCGCACTGAGGTTAACAGGATTCTTGGCAGAGATTCTCAAAACTACTTTCAGAAGTGATTTGAGAATTTTGAGTGTTTGTATGTACCTCTAGTGACCTGAAAATCGTTTGCTGAGGGAGTTGTTCTAAAGATCAGCCCTGAATGGAACGGTGGAACAGTGGTTCTTACCTTTCCTTGGACCAGTGCAGGCCAACGTCCTGTAAATACTGAGGGGAGATACTCGGTGCATGACTAATACATTGACAATTAAGAATTTGTAAATAATTGTGCAGAGCTGGCAGCAGCGTGTGCTGTTGTAGCCAGGCCGTGTGCTGGCTCTGAGGAGAGAAGAGTGGGGCTGGGGGAGCCTTGCTGCAGCATGTGGGCAGCAGCAGCACCTGCTCCTGTGCCCTGTGCTCCCTGCCCGGGAAGAAAGTCAAAATATTCAGTGACAGAAAAAACTTTAGAGAAATCGAAAATCAGCCTCTAAGTGTCATTCTGAGGATTGATTTGGTTTGCTTTTTGTTTGTTTTGCTGTGTTTGTATTTATGAAATTTTCCATCTTTTTGTATTTATGCATAATGTATAACGTCCTCTCCCTCTTCTCAAGCTCTTAACACAGTGCTCTTAACTGCCCACTAATTAGTCCTATCTATTATATCACACTGAAACCACTTTTAATTTCTAGATAATTTCTGGAATATCGGAGGTAACAGATTTTAGACAGAGTCGCAAATGATCAGATCTGCCTGATTTAGCAAATGGCCAATCTTAAGGATACTCAAAACAGAGGCCCTTGTGTATTGGTAGCTGAGGACTTCTTTGATTCTGGCAGGAGAGCAGCTAATTTTTGCCATCTCCTGGAATTTAAAACGACCACTGTCTGAAAGCACTGGTCAAGGCTTTAATGATATGGGAGTGAGTTTCACATACTTCTGAAGTTCTCCCTTAAATCAATAAGTAATACTATTTAGTGGATATTATTTAGTTTGTTTTTATCTCAAACAGAATATAATCCTGTAGCTGCTTTTTTTTTTTTAACAAAATGTCATGCAAGTGTTTTGTGAACCGTTGAAAATTAATATCTCTTTTTCTTTTGAAAATTCTTAGGAAATGGCAAAGATTCTCAACCATCCAAGAGTGTATGCTTTTCTGCACATACCAGTCCAGTCTGCATCTGACAGCGTGCTCATGGACATGAAAAGAGAATACTGCGTGGCAGACTTCAAACAAGTAGTGGATTTCCTTAAAGAAAAGTAAGTCTATTAGTGTTCAAGAAAATAGCATTTTTTTCTCAATGTTAAGAACATGTGGCTGAAAACAATTACTGCAATTTTGTAATTAAGGTATGAAAAAAGAATGCACTTCTTTAGCTTTCAAAGTCTCAGAGTTTTCTGCAAGCCCCTTGATGTGGTTTGCCCCTTTGCTTGAGCTTTTGTAAGTATCTTAAATCTCTGCATGACATGCTTTCCATTTGTCAATATATTCCTAATCTTTTCCAAATAATATGTTCTTAGATTATTTTTATGTTTAAACTGCTATATATAGACTGCTTGAAGTTCAAATTATTGGACTCTTCTTTAATGTGGCTTTTCAGCATTGTGTACTTTGTATACTGGAGATGATCCAGCTCCAGCTACATAAATGGGTATTCTTTTAAGTAAATATTTTATATCCTATAGCTGGTGTACATTTAAATAATTATAGTAGTACTCTAACCTTGCTTATAGAAGTGATGATTTATAGGATAATTTCCAAATTATTTTTCTTAAGAGTAAAATTAATTTTGATAACTGATATGTCTCATGTAATGTTGCATTTGTGCAAATCTGAAGACAAAAGTTAAATTCACCTGAAAATCTCTTGTAACTGCTACCTGAAAATTGTGATGTGCAAAAATAAGAAAAACAAATGCAGAACAACAGAATCCTTTTTTGTAGACATTGTGTTTAGTTGCCAGGATGTTCTGATATATTTAGAACACTATCATCTTTACATATAGAGTGGTATTAATTTTTCATCCTAAAAATGCACATTTTTGGCACATTTTCATGTGGCTATGAGTTTTTCTTTTTTTTTTTTTTTTTAATTAACTGGTATATTGACACAAGTCTTAAGAAGGAACTATGTCAGTTTATATCCTTGTGGCCTTGAAGTTGATTCATTATTCTCTTCAGTAGTTTTAATATTGGCAGCTATTATCATAACAGCAGCTGGATTTCAGATAACCTAGTATAGCTGGCACATGTTAGGACATATGGGAATTTATTAAATCATTCAGCTCTTGCACAGAGAAAAGCGTGAATTACTTAATATCCAAATTTAAAACAGCTGGTCATTGACTATACAGTAATCTATGACATACGTCATTTTCCACAGACTTTTTAGTCGTTAACTTAATGAGGAAAAAATAAAGGTTTAGATCTCCTTTTTTTTAAGTAATAATAAACATCCTACTTTATTAAAAGAAAACTATCAGCTTGTCTAGTATTTCCAATTAGAAAATAGTCTTCAAATGCTCAGATGGAAAATTCTTTTTAACATATGGCAGCAGGAGGAGGAAGCTATGCAAAGACATGGAAAATGTTTTGGATATTTGAATGTGTGCACATCTGTAAAACTTTTTTGTTGTTTTTGCTTTTGCACTTAAGAGCATGGTGTCTTCATTTGTAGTCTCTGCTCTTGTGGCAGCAGTCAGCTATTACATTCCCATATAGATGTTCCCATAAAGATCTCTCAGCACAAACTTAGCCAGGATGTAGCGTTACTGCCGACAGCTCCAGAGCTCAGAGCCAGAACAAGTAAAATTAAATATGTGTTTGAACTACTTTAATAGCCAAACGGGATTATTTCCATTTAACAAAAAGGAAAAATAAAATAAAACAGAAGCAGCACCCCCTATATCTTCTTTCTCTATTCCTGGGGCTCTGAAGTCATGCAGAAACTTCCCATGCATCCCATGTAGGATCTTGTCAGTAGATTCCAAAGGGCACCTTCATCTCCAAAATGTGACTGCTGCTTGAAACCAATAATTCTATAGGCTGATGTACTGAAGAAGTAAAGCCACATATACAGGAGTTACATGGTATCAGTAAAGTGCCAGAAACACAAATATATCAGTCTGAAAAACTATATTAAAGGAGCTTTATTTTATACTTTTTTTTCAGAAATGATGTCTTTGATATTTCACACTCCTTTTTTTGCACTTAAATTTCAGCGAATTGTAATATTCAGAAAAAAAAATGCTATTGTGTAGTTCATCTGTGTTAGTAGGTGATCTACAGATACTTACTTTATGGAAGATATCTTTGTAAGCTGCTCTGGAGAGCAAGAGCATGAAGGAAATGAGGATGCACTAACCTGTAGCCCTGTGCAGTGTAGCCTTTGATGAGGGTTTTTGAAGGAGGTTTGAGGTTTGCAGTACCGTGTATATTCTGGCTGATAACTGTGCATCTGGTGAGAGTGTTCTCGAGATTGATGCACAAATGAGATACTAATTTAAAAGTGTTTGCAACAACATACAGGTTGTGTTCATATTGATGGATATTATATTAACAGTCAAACAATAGCGTATTGATACCCACATTGCTGGTTCATAAATTTAATCCAGGGCCACATTTAGTTTTATGTCAGAAATTCTGTTAATTGGGGCTTCATTGTATCAAATTTTGACTTTTTTCTTTCTTTAAGTAATCTAAGTTTCAAGATTCAGGATAAATTGTATTTCTGAAGAGTGTTCGTGGTAGTTACAAAAAAAGACTGCTTTAATTATCTCCAATTCTGCAACTTAATCCCCTGAAATTTACTTTTGCTGCTAAAAGCAAACAGTCGGGATACATTTTAGTTAAAGAATTATCTGAAACTGAGTGTCATTTTCTGTAATTGCGTGCATAATCAGCAGTGTGAACCTGCACGGGTGGAAGGATCCGTAGGCAGGTAGTGTTCTTCCGAATGCCTTGTCTGCCGTTTGCTGTGCTCTGCTCTCCTGCCTCTCTGATGTGTGAGATTAGAGCCTTAATCAAAGG
Organism: Crypturellus tataupa; assembly: GCA_034781795.1. NCBI lineage: Eukaryota > Metazoa > Chordata > Aves > Tinamiformes > Tinamidae > Crypturellus > Crypturellus tataupa. The sequence goes on along the minus strand of JAWLRI010000010.1, from coordinate 1,271,731 downwards.
GTATATTAATCTTTCCTGTTATTGCCCCTTCATAAAAGAAGAGAATAAAGAAATAAAGAAAAGTAGAGAAACACAAAGTGAAGATGAAATGCTCTATCCCTATGTTTCAGGAAACAGCAGAACATGGAGGAAAAACTTCCCAGTTCATTTGCTGTTGTGTTTTTGATGCCCTAGCATATTTTTAACGTGTGTGACTGCTGCCATTTGCTCAAAAATGCCTCACGTATCCACATAGTGGATACTCCAAAGCCATGTCGTGTTGGGTGAAAGCTGTAGGGTAAATGTGGGCTGCTGCTGGAGGGGAGAGTCAGGGCTCTGTCAGACACAGTCCTGTCCTCTGCTGCCCCATTCCCGTGATTGGCGTGGGAATCAGAGAACTGCTAGAAAGCCTCAGCTTGCTTGCTTTTAATAGAAATCCAAATGTGATTTTTTCAGCATATCACACAAAATCACAGACTCACATCACGGTTAGGGTTGGCAGGGGCCTCTTGAGATCATCTAGTCCAACCCCCTGCTCCAGCAGGGACACCCAGAGCACGTGGCACAGGGTGGCATCCGGGTGGGTTTGGAAGATCTCCAGAGAAAGAGACTCCACAGCCTCTCTGGGCTGTCTGTGCCAGGGCTCTGTCACCCCCACAGGAAAGAAGTTCTTCCTCACATGGAGATGAAAATTCCTGTGTTTCAACTTACACGCGTTACCCCTTGTCCTGTTACTGGCCACCATGGGGAGGAGCCTGGCCCCATCCTCCCTACAATCACCTCTCAGATTCACCCTATGTAGTCACCCTGTATAGACATAGATTTATATGCAGATGGAAAAAGAAGGTAAAAGAGAGAGGTAATAGCTTAGAAAGAGCTTAATCTCTTATGTGTAAACTGGAATCTGCCAGTCCACTATAGATAGTTGCTCTAGGTCTGAAGAAACTCATAATACTGCTCACCATTGAGATCCTATGTATTTTATATAATATCTGAGGATTTTATGTAGGCCTCTGGGATCACTGGCTTCCAGCAGGCTCCTCCTTGCCAAGCAGGTATGCCAAATAGCAGCAATTTCAGCAGTTTCCTAGGGCCTCCCTTGCTCCTGTTATGTACATTGGTATGAGTTTTTCTAGTAATATTCATGTGTCTGAACGAAACTTTTTGTAGACTCCGTGCTAATGTGCTTTTATCCAGGGTGTTGCAGTAGGGCTCCTCTTGCCTTGTGGAGGAGCAGTTTGGCAAGCAGTGTTTTGTTTCCCAGGTTCTGGGCACAGTAACATGTATTATAAAACCTTCTGTGGGCAATCAGGCCTTTGATCACACAGGCTCCCTGTCCGTGTTTCTGCTGCGTGCATGTATTTTGTTGTTTAGAAGTCTTTTTTTTTTATGCCTTTTTTGTAATTAAATGAGAGGGAAATTTTTCCCCAAAGCTTGTTTTGAGGTACTGAAGTACTGTAGCTATTTCTTGGATGATTAAATAAATTCTGAAAACTATAAATAACTATGTAAATAGTTTTCTTCTAAAATATGATCACACAGTAAACTCCTACATGTTATTAAATCCTCATTGAAAAAGTAGAGTGGCCAACTCAGTCTTCATCAAATTTGAAGCTATTCCAGACGTGCTTCTATTTTGAAAATATATTAGTATTTGTAACAGTAAGGGTAGTAGTATTGTTTTTGTCTTATTATCCTGCTGAAACTGAAGAAGACAAACCCTGCAGACATTTAAAGACATAAGTAAGTATCCACTTACCTTTTTTATATAAATGTTTTTGGTGTTTCATTTACTTTCAAAATGCAGTTAATTATACAGTAGACTGTAGCAACTCCCTCACTTTTTGCAGTGTGAATGTGTTTCTGAAAATGCACTTTTGATTCTCTGAGGAGGACACTGGAGAGCCCATTTTGCAGATTTGCAGATTGTGAAGCCAACAAACCGTGACAAGTCTTTTAGACTGAGGCTTTTTCTAATGGGTTTTAGTACATCTGTTCTGTCATTCTAACTGCTGCAAATGCAAATGTCATCAGCTTAAGAATCCTTATGACGTTTCCAGTTAAGAAATTGCTGCGTGTATTTGTTACTTATCTGTAATTTTATATTTCTGACTCTTCTCTTTAATCTGTCTTTTGCATACAGTATTGAGTTTGAACTACTCACTTTACCAAAGTCTCTTCTTTTATTGCTTTTAATTAGCTTAGTGTTTGTAAAAAGTACTGAATTAGCACTGAAAACTCTTTTATTGCTGTTGTTTTTTTTCCCCGAACAGCACAGAAATATTCAGACTTGATCCTACAAGCTCCTCCTACCACAGGATTTAGATCTTTAGGTGCCTTGGAAGTTAAGTTTGGGCTTACGTAAAGCCCAATTTTAAATCTAAACTTACAAATCTTCCTGTCTTAAATTTTATCCATAAAGTCTTAGAAAGGGATCTGGGTCTAAGTGGGTGGGATTTCAAAGGTGCTGAGCATTTGCAGATCCATTTATTTCATGAAGATATTTTAAATATGTAGTGTGAAGTTATTGAAATTTAAGTTTTTCATCAACGCTAATTTGGAATAGAGAAACATTAGGTGTTCTAGGATACCTTTCCTGTAATAATATTGCAGCCAGGATGAATGTCATTTCAGATGGGCAGACTTTCAGTTTGAGTTGTATATTGTGGGATTTTTCTTCCATTTCTCAGCAGATGCTACTAAAACTTAAGCTAAACATAATTAGTAAGGTAGTTTGGAGAGAGAGTTTATTAGTTACAATTAAGCTTTCCTTTCTCTAGGCAGTCTTATCTAAAAGACTGCAAAACCCTGATTGGATTATTGTTAGGTGATAAAATAGGAATAAGTAATACATATCAAATTCCCACTTTCTGTAGTGTAACAAGATACCGTGTTTTCTTTTTTTCTCCTCTCCTGGGGACATGTGAATTTGCTTTTTTGGAAGTGGTAATCTTCCAAATCAGTCTAACACCTGTTAAAAGGAGGAAAATGTAAGCATCACAGTATTAGAAAAACACTGAAAACATCTCTTTAATATTTGTGATTTTGAAGTACCTGCTTTTAATTGACATATTTCTCTAATATTTTAAAACATGATCATTGAAAGAATTTCACAACTTCTCTGTAAAAATACTATCTTCAGGTTTCAATGTCAGGGTCAGAACTTCAAGTCCATACTAAAATGAAACTATGGCAGGGGAGAGAATTTAACTTTTTTCTTTAGCTTCATGTTTCTCTCCTTGATAACAGACTAATTTGACATGTAATTTTAGTTGTAAATCGCTCACCTAACAGAGTTCAGGCATGAAAATTCTGATATTGGTATTAAATTTGTGTTTTAGACACATAAAGAATTGTTATAGATTTGTTACCTTACATGTGGTTATTTTTCAGTTGTTTGGGGTAATATTATATGAATGAAGGTCCAGCCATGTTATATTGAATATTTTCTTTTTCTTTTTTTTCCATGAAAATGTCACCCTTTGACCACAACGATGAAACTGCCAAGTACTGTTTGAAACTGCTTTTGTAAAGATTTCAGGGGAGATGATTAAAAGCTTCTAGAGCTGAATCTTAAAAGGTTATTTTCTTGAACCCTAACTTCTAAAATCAAAAAAAACCCTAAAAACCTGGAAGTGTAAATGTGAAAAGTTGTTATACCTCGTTTGGAAGGTGACTATACAATTAAAACCTCATAGTTGTGGGACAATGATTTTTCTACTAAGCAAGTCTCCTATGTAGATTAACCCTACTTCAGATTGCTTAGGGGAAGCTCTGTTTTGCACTCATACGAATCATACATTGGTCTGCTACTCATGAGTTGGTGATTTCTTCTATTTATAATGAGAGTGAAATTTATGGTAATAAACTTGTTTGTTAGATAGCACAATAATAACAAAACCCACATTCCTTTGTGTGTGTGTGTGTGTGCGTGTGTGCAAAGACTTCTGCAAAGGAGCAGTGGCAGCATCAGCTGAAGTTGTATTATTCACAACTGAATCAGTTCTCACTTACATTTGAAGTTCTTTCATTTGTCTTTATTTTGCTTCTTTTCACGACCTCGAATCCTTGTTTTTGTCTGGGGGGAGAAATTGCCAAAATACAACCACTAAGTGACATTGTAATATGAAAGTGTTGCAAACATGGTGCTATGTAGAGATTCAAAGCAAAATGTAAACTTATTTTAATCTACTATGCAGGAACTTGTTCAGATGCATTTCAAGCTGGAAAATAAGTTACAGAGTCCAAGCACAAGACATAGGAGACTATGAAGCCAAAGTGTCTCCATTTCTTCTAAAATCTGGATAAAATATCTATCAGCAAAACCCAGGGGTGGTAGACATTAACTGTGGGAATAAGTAGTATACATCCAATTCACAGTGTAACTTTGGGATGGAGGGAATGTGCTTTCAAGGAAAATAAAACCTCAAGACTTTCCTTGGCTATGTTACTTATAACTTAAAAGGATGCAAGTGGGCCAATGCTGTGGAAGGATGTACCCACCGGAGTTTCTTACTTTCCTTTGTCTTTATTTCTTAGAGCTGTATCTCCAAAATTGTAACAGTTGTTAGAAAAAGGAAACAGTAGAAATGGCTCTTTTTAATGGTATACTGTTTTAAAATGTTTATTGTTTCAAAACCATAGTAAGCAAATACAGCTTCTATGTTGTCTCTGTTTGATCTCTGCTTTCCTCCCACTTCCTTACCTATCTAATATCTTTCTTTAAATATTCCTTGTAGTGCTAATCTGTAACCACTGTGGAGTTTAATATGCTTTACAGTTGGTTAAGAGCCATGGCTTGGGGGTTGTGCCACAGCATTGTGCCAGCTTCTGGGTTCTCCATAGGAACCTGAGTCTGACGCTTATTTTCACAACAGTTTGTCATAATCTTATGTGAGAATTAGAATAGGTGAGAGAACACAAGCAAAGGGAAATTGTGATTTAAGTACACCAAAGTGGAAAATGCATATTGTCTGTAGCTGAATTTAGTATGATAGATATACTTTTTTTTTTCATGTGCTGTAGTGTAAAAAAAGGAACATTATATTTTAGTTGAAGCAGTGAATTATAATTTAAATGTTGTGAGAGAGAACTTTTCTTTAACCTATGAGAAATGTAAGTAATGTGTGTTTCATGTGATTCATAAACAAAGGTTGTAGACTAAGAAACTAACCCTAAATTATGGACATGATTTTGAGACTTCCTTCAGCCTAAACTTACATGCATGCAATATTATAGATTCTTTTAATGTTATTTAAACATTTGACTGTGGCCAACACCTATTAATTCAATTACTGCAGTCATATTAGCTATACCCCAAACTCTTCTAAGACTAGAAGGGGAATGTGTTTTGGAAATCTGATCTTAAAAGTTCAATTCATAAGCTCCTGTACGAGAACATTAAAAGGTGGTTGAAGTGCTAGGGTATAATTAAATCTCTGAAACAGACCTGCCACCCAAAGTGATTTTCGATATCTTTCAAACAAGAGCAGACATGTTCTAGCTTCAGTCTGCTTTACACTGTTCTGTAGAGCAGAGTGTTATTTCAGCAGTGACTACTTAGTGTAGTTGGAGGCAAATAGCTTAATGAGTCATCCCCCCTCAATCATCCTGCATGACACAGAACAACTTAATTTTTTTCTCCCCCACTTTTTTGCTTACTTTCTTTATGTGTTTTAATGTATAGCAATGTGTGTGCTGATACCATCTACCCATAGCTTTTATTTCAGGGTTTGCATAGTTATGTGTATGTGTAGAGTGACAACCTGGGAGACTGTTGTTACTGAGAAAATCTCTCTGTATCTCACATAGCAGAAGGTAATTTTAACCTTGTATTCTCCCATGGGTATATGCCTGTGATCCCTGGACGCTTCGCATTAATTAGAAATTAGCAGGTAGCAATTGCTTCCCCTCGAGGGTAATTCCCCTGGAGCAAAAATTTAAGATGAAAGAAAAACAGAAAACCAACTGCCACTTGTTTACATTATTTCCTTTACCTCTTTATGTTGGTAAATGACCATCAAATTCTTGTTAAGCTTAATATGAGATTTTATTGGTACTTTTTGAAAATTATTGTGCTAGTTACTTTGAAACATTTTGCTGAAATATAACTATTTATTTATCTTTTACAGGTGACTTCATAATAAACATTCTCAGCACATGCCACCTAAAAAGACTATAATTAAAGCTCTACTGTTTAATTTTCCCTATCTTTTCTCTGTTGTAAAAAGCTGGACAGACCTAAATCTGAGTACAAGCTGATCCAGCAACAGGATTGTGATTCCATCCAGGGCCTGTTTGATTCAGCCCATCTGCTCAGAAAAGGGGAATAGCGTCCTACCTGCCAGTTAATTAGTGTTGTTTCAGCTTTTCTGAATATTCCATTTGGTTTGTAACATGACGTGGGGTCACTCTACATTAATAAGAAAAAAAAGAGAGCTACAAGCACTAAAATAATTCAAATTGAAGCAGTTCTCAAACTGCTTTTATTGTGTATTCATGATAAATATATGAAATATGGATGTATGGAAAGTGTTATCTGTAGTGAATAGAACATATGTGGCTTAAGTCAAATCCAGTGGACATAGTAGACAAAAAATGTTATAACAGATGATGTATTTTTACCCTTATTAACTGAACTGTTTCCTTTCCTGATCGCTCTGAATGTAGCACATGTCCTTTCTGTAGCAAAAATGGCCTTTTTGCTGTTCATTGTAACTACCTTGCTCTTCTGTGAATAGCTAATGTCTTGCCAGAATATTTCATAGTGCTGCACAAAGAGAATGTCTGAGTGTCTGTGTTTTGTGCCTTCAAAAATGCTTTAACTTAATATAAGGCTAGGCTGATTATTATATTAAGATTTACATTCCTGATTCCTGATGTCTTAAGTGTGCTGTGGAGTCGCAGATTAATAAGTCACATCACGTTTTTATGCTATTGGCTTCCTAAGATTACTTAGCCATACTGCTGATAGAATGCAAAAATTATTTGAGGTATGTTGAGGACTTTTGTTATTGTAGAAATAGCAGAAGCTTAAGTCTATCTTTCAACATATGTTTTCACAAAATATTGCTTTTATTTGACAGCATTAATATGAAGTATAGTAATTATCACATTAAGTGAGATAATCTTTTCATGTTTTCAGTAATAATGCAAATAAACATTTTCCCCATGGAGAATGCTCAGCTAATACTTTAGAACACAAAATTGTTTCATTGATTAACTAAATGTGCATTTAAATTATGATTATGGATATGCAACAGTGTTAGCTGGAGAATTTCATTTTTCCTGTGGCATCTGCATGGGATGTGCTGTGAGCATCCTGTGTCTCGCATAGAGTTTGAACGGAAGTTGTTTTTTCTTTCAGTTTCTCTGGACTTTTGCTTGCACTAGAGCCTCTTGCTTTCTTTTGTGTTTATAGTGTCACAAAAAGTTATTTCATGTTCCCTGCATTATTCTGCCATCACTCACAGAGGTCTTGAGTATTCCACTTGCACCTGCGTTAGCTCCACAGGATGCCAATGTGAGGGCTTTGGTGAAGAGCAGCCCCAAGGCACAAGAGCTTGTGTTTTCCTTATACAGCTTTCTGTCACGTTTCTGAGACTTGAGGAAGTCTTTTTTTTTTTTTTTTTTTTTTTTTTTTTAAGCAAGTGGAAAAGTTATCTTAGCGAGTTTTAAGATCCTTCCAGTCCATGGCTGTACTAAGATGCCTTTTTGGACACTATAATCTGCTGTGGATAGTGGAACCTTTAATCTTTTCCCCAAACAAGTTTGGTTTGGAATGATTAGCAATGACTCTGCTGTAAGATTTTGCACCTTTTTTTCCATCTATCTACAAATTCAATGGGTTTGTCATCCTTCAATATAATTTGGAGTTCACTGCCATGCTTGTCCATAAAAACGGCTTATCAGCTGAAAGGATGTGAGATGTGTTGCATTTCCAAAGTCCTTTTCCTGGGTGATTTCCAGCTATTGTTCATATTGTTCATAGAAAAATAATACATTCCCAGCCTTTCCTCTTATGAGACATGCTCCAATCCTTTCATCATTTTAGCCCTCTTCTGGATTAGCTCTGGTAGCTCCATGTCTCCCTTGTACTGCAGAGCTGCACCCAGCGCTCCAGAGGTGGCCTCACTGGGACTGACTAGAGGGGATGGATCGTCGCTCTCACCCTGCTGGCAACACTCCTCCTAATGCATCCCCGGGTGCCACTGGCCTTCTTGGCTGCGAGGTCATGGTACTGGCTCGGAGTCAAGTTGTTCTCCATCAGGACTCCCAACTCCTCCTCCTGCAGCTGCACCCTAGCCTGCACTGGTGCCTGAGGTCATTCCTGCCTAGGTGCAGGACTCTGCATTTGCCTTTGCTGAACTTTGTGAGGTGGTTCTCCTCCCAACTCTCCAGCCTATCAAGGTCCCTTTAAATGCCGCACAGTCCTCTGGTGCATCAGCCACTCCTCCGAGTTTTGTATCCTCAGCAAACTTGTGGGGGATGCACTCTGTTGCTTTTTTAGGTCACTTTTCCTGAAAATTCTGGTGTGATTCTGTGAGTAAGTGTGGAGAACCTCAGAAATATCTTTTGTTGTTCATGTCTGTCAATCAAAGTAATCACTTTCTGTTTCTACAATTGTATTTTCAGTAATAAAAGACTTACATTTTTCCCTTTAACAGAACAGTTATGTTTGGTACCCATTTGGTAGGTCTGGTTTGGTATGTCTGTATCCACTGATGTCGTTTTACTGAAATTTAAATTCTGTTCCATCTTCTGTGTAAAAATTCCTAAGTATTGTTCTTCCTATCAGTTTTTGGAAGCTTTCCTAAACTTTATCATTTTCCTTAATATAAGACTGATGTCAGTTCTTGAGCAGCTGTCTTGCTGCATGCTGATTCTCATCTCTTTTTCATTAGTAATCATTATGCCTCATGTTCTAATTCTGGGAAATGCTGTTCCTGGTCTGTGACGGTATGCACCAGGTCTTCCTCTCTTATCATCAATTTTTCAAGGTACAAGAGAATCTGTTTTCTTCAATCTTCTGATATTACTCATGTACTTTAAATCCAAATACTAGCTCAAATGGGTAGTGATCCTATCTCTTACCTAGTTATATATATTCTTATGAGAAAATATTATTCTTCTCAACTATCTCTTTAGATGTGATGAAATTAATCTCTTTCCATTGATATGAAATTTACCTTCAAAGATTTATTCTCTAAATATAATGTTCACACATTGTCTATTCCAGTTTTAACATTTTAGTCATGCCAGAGAGCTTTAGTAGTGTAACTGGAATGCTGTCATATGTTTGAATTCTCCATAAAACATATTTTTAAGTCTGTCTTCAATTTTCTTCAATGATAAGAGTATGTTGTAAATTTTGTGCTGACTCTTATTTGGTCTCTGATTATAGATCTGTTCACCGATAGGTCAAATCAGTAATTGGAATTCATCATACGTAGAAACCTTTACTAGTAAATTATCATTGCTCCACAGTGTCATTTGCTAGCTTTAAAGAAGTCACCTTCTGTTTATATTATTTCTGAAAAATATGGGTTACACATTTAAAAATTACATCTGAGACACGTAAGCTCAGAATGTGACCACTTTCCAGTCTTCTGTTTGAATTTCTGAGGTGCTTTGAGTTATCTTTTCCAAACATCTAAAAACTATTGGGAGTTTATGAATAGCTTTGCTTATCATGGGAAAGCAAATAATTAGCTGTTACCTCACCTGAGATTGGTGGGCAGCATCCTTCTTAAGTTTGTCTGAAGCAGTTTGGCTTGTCTAGTTTAGGAGACGACCTTTGGGCAGGAACACTCTACTGCTTGAATGGCTTTTAGAGTCTCTAAAAGCCTAGAGGCTCTGTGGGTACATAGAGCCTGCAAAAGTCATAGAGAGACCCTTTGAGAAAAAAAGAAAAAAAAAAAAGAAAAAGAAAACACTGAGCATCTACATTTTAACAGTCCTTTGTTTTATTTAAAACTTTTGATCAGGACAAAATATACTCTATGCATAGAAATGTAACTACTTTTTAGACTATATTAACTATTTTTTTAAAGATGTCTATAACTCAGTGAAGCATTTAAAGTGAAGCAGTTCACTGAAATGGACAACAGAGAGAAATAGGTAGAAGGATGTCTGAAGCAACTACTTCTATTAAGTTTATGTTAATCATTTATTTATAATTATTATTAACTAATAAATACCCTAATAAATAATTTTCATGAACTAGTCCTGTGTTTTGAAAGAAATCCTTTATATTCCGAATTCATCTGCAGTTTGGGTGAACATGATAACAAAGCAGGTTTATCTCCTAGTAATTCTTCTACCTTTTCTAATCTCAGCAGACTTTGTTTTCTAGATCCGAGGGGCTTATTTTTCATTTTCTTTCTGGTATGTTTGCCATGTTCTGAAAAACAAGAACAGCAAAGAAGCAACAATGAGCACAACAAAGCCCACAGCCCTTTCAGATGAGGGTTGGTCAGTGTTCAGCCATTCCGTTGACCCCTGTTACTGCAACCAATTGAGAGCCAGCAGCTGTAAGAGCTCCTCCCCCTTCTCTTTGGTTAGAGAGATAGGTTATAGTTTCAGCAGCAAACGTTGGATAATATGTATGCTGTAGCAACAATAAAGGAAAAGCACCAAACGTTTAGCAAGATGGTTCAGATTGAAAAACTGTAGATGGAGCCTTCAATGCCTTGTACATGCTTCATTTTGTATACTTTTTTTTTAAACTTACTATTTTCCAAAATCTATCAGTTTGCAAGAACTGTTCCTGTGGTGTCACAGTGTTTTTTTGTGAATAGATGTGTAAAGCAATACCAAAACGTGCTACTGCCTGGGGAATGGACTTCTAATTCTACCCATCAGAATCCTAGCCTACCTCCCTCTTCGCATTCTTTTCCATTCATTTTCACTCAAGTTGTCAGCAAAGAGACTGCATCAATTCCTATTAAATTTCATAAGTGAGGAACAAACTTCAGAGACATTTTTACAAATTGTAAATTGTAACAACATCGCACTTCTGTTTTGGGGAATGGGGAAGACGTAGTGTGATGGCAGATCTTTAGCTTACTTGTGCGAGAGGAAAACTGACCTGAATGTTAATTGATATTTTGCACCTGCACCAAAAGCAGAATTCAGTAGTGGGACAATTGCAAGGTGAAAGCACTGGTAACAAAATGTTTTATTTGTTTCTGTGTAAAGAATGAAATTAAACAATGGTTTCCTAGCTCAAGGACATATTGATCAAAGCTCATGCTGTACGTTCGGCCATGAATTTGGCAAGCCTGGGTTAGTCAACAGCCTTAAAGCCTTCTTCATTTGGCAGCTAGAGTCTAACTCTTGAGGCTTCCCTATAAGCTTCAAACTCCAGGTTATGACTTGAGGTAATAAGGCACACTAGCCAGTCTTCATTCACCCTTTCCTCAATGTGCATATGATAACATACATGTATGGCTACAAAAGCCTCACACGCTACATGGGCAAAACAACTCCTTCCTCTTTGCCATCTTCCTCTTTGCTGTCTTTCTTCTTCTTTTCCCTCCCTCATTTGTCCTCTTCAGAGAAGTGCTTTAGTCTTTCTTGAAAAAACTAATCTATTATTTCTCAACTGCTCAGCTGTCATTTGTTTCAGAGGATGCTTTAAAGGCAAAATTCATCAAGAAAACCATAATATTAACAACTTCAAGATCTATATTGACCTTTTACAGCTAGTTTACAACAACTGTTTTCAGAAAAATGCCTGTTACTTTTTATATGGATATCAGTGCATTGAATCCTCTAGAATTTGCTTATAGAATCATTTTTATTTTTCAGTTTAGTCCAGCAAACAAAATAGATATAGCTGAGGATCAAATGAACTGTCCCAAGGAGGAGTTAGAAATAAATAGTGAGAGATCAGAGGATGTCTTAGATTGGCTCTAACAGAAGAAAATCTTCATACCTAGGAGTTTACTCATCTTGAGCACTCTCTGGCTTAAACTTGCTCTATCTAAATGGTCATTATTGAAAATTCCTAAAAATTTTTCAGATTTAATGAAAATTCTTTTTATTAGGGATGTGTTTTTTTTTTTTTTTTTTTTTTTTTTTAATTTTCCAGCTAGCTGAGTGAGCTATGGTTGGTAATAAAGTTTGATCTTGTTCCTGTTGTGATTTTTGTTAAATTCAGGTTCTTATCAGAGCATATTCATGACTAAGATGAGACCGAGTGGTCTATAGACAGTGTCTGCAGTGTGCTACACCAGCTCAGTGATACGACAGCTCTCCAATGATGCCTCTCATGCCAAACTCTTTCAGTGTATCATTCTATTTTATATGTATGCAAATTAATAATTTTTTACATGCACTTACTTTGCAAAATTTGCCTCATAATTTCTTTAAATTGTTTCAAGGTAAATTTTCTGTTTCTTAGTGATCCAAGTTTTATTGCATTGTGTTAATTGGGGACACAATTTACATTGTCTTACCATACTTTCATTACTAAAGCACATCAGATCTCCTTCAAGGTAAGCTCATGGGTTTTGGCTTAATGAGGAAACAGTGTTCCTTCTGAGTCTGCAATATTATCTCTGAAAATTTAATTCCAAGCTTAAATACAGCTTTGAACACATCATGATGTTCTTGTGTTACACTTTAAAGGTTAAAGACAGCCTTGCCATCTTGGCTGTGAAGCAGAGAATAAAACTGAAATTAAGACTGCTATTAAGATACTATATATATATGTAGTATATGTATATATGGATATACTACATATATATATACACGTATACATATATATATAGAGAGAGAAAAATCAAAAACTCCGTATAATTAGAGCTTTGAATCTTTATGTGAGAGGGTGGATGCATGTGTGTGGTTTTAATCAAAGTATTTCACTTACTCTTAAAACTGACAAATTTATTATTCAGATCTGCTCTTCCTGCTACTCAGAGAACCAGTAATTCCGTTTACAATCTTTCCCCCTTAGTTTCTTGAAGATTGTTGCTTTTTAACAAAGGAAAAATGTTAGAGCAATAATAGTAGAAGTTTTTGGATCTGTCAGACTTGCCTTGTATAAGGCCATAAATTTCAAAAAGTCGATGCAGAAGTGTTGCCTAGTCCCCTGCCTGCTGCTTGCAGCTGTTAGCCCTGAAAGTCACCTGGGGCATGGGTGTCAAGTCTGCAGCAATATGCTTGTAAAAGGAAAATATTTCTGAAAATTAGACTGTTAATGTTTCATGTGGAGCACTGTATGTGAAAATTCACAGTTCTGAGTGTGTATCAATGTACAACAGCAACTGGCTGGTATAAAACTAAAGTACTTTTTAGTTACCATGCTTGTGCATGAATGGTCTTTTAAGTTCCTCTGGCTAACATTCAGGGAAACTACTGATTGCTATTAAAAAGCCTATCCAGGCATTACATTTTTATCTCTCTGTCTCAAAGCAATGGTTCTGGTATTTAATTTTGGCAATTTATTTTGTAATGTATGCAGTATATAAGCTGATGTGTTTTGGATAATTGACTGTTGATTTCATTGTGTGCTTTGAGAATGGAGTGGAGATTATGTTGAATTTTGTGTGTATCATGCATATGTTGTGAAGTGCTGTTCCCTTCGCAACCTTGATCTTTCCCATTGAGCTGTTTGCAAATGGCAAACATTTTGTGTTGTGATTTCACACAAAGCAAAAGGGAACAAAATCCAGCCAAACTGTTTGTATAGCTTGTGAAGTGAAAGAACTATGGCTCTTTAAGTCTGCCAGCTATTTTGGGTAACTCTTTTGAGGTGCATGTGTTTCCCTTAAAATCTGCTTTGCTTTAATGCCTGCTTTACCAGGAGTCGTTATTCCTTCTTTCCCTGTGCTGCAGAAGTTCTTGATATAAATGGGTTTGAACCAAAATCTTGGCAACTATAGTTCTTAGCTTTCTACTTTTATCCATTTTCTGTTCTGCTTCAACTGAAGATCTTAATTCTCTGTAAAACTCTTGTTATACTGCTTCTCCTTCGGATTCTTTATCTGTTCCCTATGCCCCACTCTCCATTTCTGTCTTTGACCACTCTTTGGAAACCTACTTAACCTTCTTTTTGTTGCATCTTTCTTGTCTTCTTCTAGCTTATTTATGTTATAAACTTTTACCTAGCCCATACCTTTCTGCAGAAAGCTATTCATTGATATCAACTTTTTAGCTTAAGGGAAAATATTAATAAGGATAGAGCTATTGCTTCTCAACTTTTGATACTTAGCTGAAGTCAGCTGCAAGGTCTGCTTTTCACAGAGTCTCTGCTCAGCATTATATTTCTAATGGTTACATATTTGTCATCATCAATCGTTATTTCTTAAAGGTAGTTATGTTTTCCTGAATTATGAATACTGCAGAAGAAGGTAAATGTTTCTTCATTTTGAAGAAGATACAGATATACTGATAACCCCACATATGAAACAGGTAGAGCAACCTCAGTATGTCATTTGTTTCTCAGTGGAGTGAAAAATGTTACAATCTATTCTGTTTAGCAATTTCTGGCTTGTTTTTCTGTTGTATCTAACAGTAGGACGAGGTCTCTTCTGAATGATAATGCCAATCACACTGATAAGAAATGTTTGCCAGTCTGTTGTCTCGCAAAGTAAACTTCAGAACATGGCTATCTTAAAAAGTAGCGTGTTGTAATGACATTTGGGGTGTAACATTTCTGTACTTAGGGAATATTAATCAGTTATGCCTTTTCATAAAAAGAAAAAGCAGAGCATTAACCATAATTCTGGAATTCTGGAAATAATTTCAGAGTTTGTGATCCTGTCCTGTCAGCATTTTGAATGTTGTCAACACTCTCATCAAAAAGGAGATGCTGCAATTGGAAATGTTACAGAAAGGACTAATAGACATTATCAGAGGTCTAAGGGCTCTGTCACACAAAGGAAATTAAGGACTCTGTGGTCTGGAAAAGCAGTAACTGAAGGACGAGAATAGAGATCTGCAAAATGCTGAGAGCTCTGAGAAGGTGAGTAGAGTTATTTGGTACCTGCCTGCCCCAGAGTAAGAATTAGGGGCAACAACTGAAACTTGCAGATGGTGGGCCCAGATCAAGCAGAGATGTTATTCTTACAAGTAGTTAAGATATGGAAGGATTTGGCTTCAAGGGGAGACTGCACAAGTTTATAGAAAAGAAATCCATCACAGGCTGCTAGTTACAAAAACATCCTCTCTCTGACAAAAGCTGAGATCATTGGGTCTAGTTGGACCTTTGGTCTCATTCGGTTTGTCTTCAACATCATAGCATTATAGACTATGGCAAAGCAAACAAACAAACAACAAAAACTCAAAGTCAGAAAGACTGGTGATTTCTTACTGATATTTGCTAATGGAGAACTGCTTGCAATTTTTTCAGCTCATTTCATCATGCCAAAAAGACATAATGATCATTCTCTCTTCTGTGCCTGATTTCTGTGACAGAGTGAAGAGCTAAATGACTGGCACTGAAGCAGACGTGGATGGGTCCTTAGAGCCCCAGATAGAGTTGGTGATGAGCGTTGTGTCAGTTGAGGAAAAAGTATATAATGTTCTCAGCTACTCCTGACTGAGATGCGATTATTTCTGACCATGCCTGACAGCTCTAATGTTAAGCAGCAAAGGGTCATAGAAAATTAGTGTAATTTCAAAGGCTGCTTTAGTGCAGCAATCATTAAGTCAGTTCCCATGAACAGTTCCCTCGTGCAACTCTTAATAAATTCAAACTTTATTTTTAGTAATGACCTTTAGTAATGTGAGCCTTGATCCATTGAGATGCTGTTCACTTTTGATGCATCTCCAAATCCCTTTTTTATGCATTTTAAATCAACACACGCTTATTCTGAATTTATGCGTGTGGATAGACGGAGATGTAATTTAAACACATCTGTTCAAATATGCATTTCAGATCAACTTGGTGCCGGTTCTCATAATACGGCTGAGTTTTTGACGGGTATTATATCCCTAAAGTACACAGCAGATGGTATTTATTAGAGATTGAATGAAAATGAAGTTTAAGGATGTTCAGCTTTTTGTCTTAAGTTGCTCATTTTTAAATCATAAAACAATAATGATCCGAAGTTATAAATCCATAATGAAGTTCTGTAAAATGCTTTATTTCTATGGGAAGAGTAGAACAGCTTATTGATGAATAAAGTTAGTCCAAGCCTTAACTGTGCCTTTAAGAAATTAAGTATTATAATGCTTCTTTGGAATACATTTGAATTGTATCTAATAAGAACTCTAGCAACTCTCTATATGGTTGTGAGGGCAAATGGGAGTAATGAGAGTAAATCTGGGTGTGCCCTTTTGTCCTTAGGCAGTGAGCTGTGTTGATTAGGAAATACACATTTTTTCCAGGTCATTATTGCCCAGCAACATGGACAGTCTCAGACCCTGCGTGCGTAGACTCCTCCTTACCTCTCCCCTCATCAGGTTTTGCCCTGGAAATCCGGCTTTCTGGTTGCTTCGAAGTGTCAGTTAGCCCCATTTTTGAAAGAGCTTTTGGAGAGGGTAAGAAGAAGAGTTGGAAAAGAACACAGAAAATATCCCTTCTCCTTCTCAGTTAAGCTCTGAAAGATGTTTGACCCTCGATTGGTGTAGCCTGATAGAGCTACTGTTCCAAGATGACTATTGTAACTTTTCTTAGGGTGATTGCATCAAAACCATTCATGACTGTGAAGTTCAAAAATAACCTCCTAAGCTGCCCGTGCAAAGGCTTGGAAGTTGCTGCAGATCACAAAGCTCAGGTGCAAAGTGTTCCTGGCAGGAATCACCCCTGTGAGCACCCGGTTGGCAACCCTGGACGCTGCATGAAACGTAGAGCGCCAAGAAGAGGCTGCAGGTAGTGATTCCGGAGCTGCAGGACTCTCTGAAATCTGATGTGTTTGGCTGTGAATCACTACCAAAATGATGATAGGATTTAAGGTCTTGCCGATAATTCACCCATCTATTTATATAGCATAAGCATTTACCTTGCTTCAGGGCAAACTGCAAGGTTCTTTGAAAGAACCACATTGGGGAGTGTTCTGTGGTCATGCTCAAGTCTTGTTTTTTGTTTGTTTTAATATATATATTTAGAAAGGGTTTGGCACTTCTGTTTCCTTGTCTGGTTTATCCTGTCTTAGGCATAAGTTTGGAGAGAGAGAATTTACAACAATAATGAAAATAAGTCCATGTCTTACAAGTATGCATTTTCTTTACACATCAAAACATATAAAATCATAATTTACTTAGAAGTCTGGGAGTGTTCAATATTTCAGTAGTTAGGTGAAGCTAAACAAGTGAGTCTACTTGAAAATCAGATCATTATAGACTTCTGTAAAAAAAAAAAAGATACATATAGTTATCATTATTTTAATGCAAGCAGACTGTGAGGTGAAGTAAAACTGATTTGTGAGGCAGCCTGGAGTTGTGTTAGGCAGTAATAGAAAACATTTTAAAATATTTGAAATAATATAATTGCTTTGCAGTAGGAACACGTACATGAATAAAAGATGTTGTCAGGTGTCCTGCCAGGATAGAATCTCATGCTAATAAATTTAATAGAACTGTGATCACCATATACAAAGTTAAATTTGCTAAAAGTAATCAAAGCAAAAGTGTCTGAATAATTAATATTTAACAGCTTTTAAAACAATAATGTTTAAGTGTAATAGTTTATTCTAACCATTTTCTTGCTACTGATTATCAACAGCTTTCCTATATAGAGAGAGGACACAAATTCCATCTTTTTCTCTTTGTATGTCATTGTATCTGAAGCTACTAGATGTTGTCTATGCTTTATTTTTTTTTTTTTTTGAATACACTTTGTTACAGAAGTTACACTTTGTAATAGAAGTTCAGTCAAAGGGTAGTGAATTTGTATCTTCAATTGGCTAGATCTCAGGGACAGTTTGTTAGAAACAAAATATAGGGTCCCTCAAACTTGTGTGATGCTCAAAGTTGAAGATATTAATACTATATATAAGAGACCTTATACCTTATATAAGAAACCCCCAAATCCTCCTCAGAAACAAAAATAATAAAAAAAAACTTCTTCAGGGCAGTGGTTTAGGAGATGCAACCATGGCCCATGGCTTTTAACTGGGACACAGGATGGCCCCTGGCCATGCCTGATGGGGTCTGTAACTGTGCTTTGCAGGGCAGTGCTCAGAGACCTTCCAATTATTTAGTCTGTTGTCTCATTTTCATTTGCACATTCCCTAAAGTAGTAATGTAAAAAAAAATAAGTAAAGTTCCTAAAGGGACGTACTTTGCGTAAGACTCGAGAATAAATCAGAAATGCTAACCTTTCAGAGCGAACAGTGTTTATTTTCATAACAATTTATCATTTTCTAATATTTTTCAGTGTGAATTTGTCATGAATCAAGAAGTTGCTGAGTCATTACATTTTTAGTTTTGAGCTTAGTTCCTTTGTTTTGCCCATGCCATTTTTATTCCCATCCTTACTTTCTGTAAGAATGTGTAATGTTTTAAGTTTGTTCACATAGCTATTTATTCTAACCCAGTGTTTTTGTTATACTGGAGCGGGGTGGGGAGAAGGAGGGGTCTTGTTTAAGAACCAGTTGGTGGCTTTAAGTCAGTGGAAAATTTAAGTACTAATTGCTGAAAAGCAAGTGAGAAGAGCATGTGGTCATTCAAAGGAGTTTTAGGGAATCACAGGAGAAGATGAAGGTGCTGATGATTTGTGTTTTACCTCCTTTTTTTTACTTAATTTCTTGCCTAAGCATAAATTTGATTTATAATGGTTATTATTAAAGGAAAAAAAATTTTGTGACTAAAGCTACATGAAAAGGTGGAGGGATCTATTAAGAAACCCTAACTGTTACACTGTGTTAATTTATAGATGGTATTGATTATTCCTTAAGTTTATCTCTTTCTAAAATTTCACAATTTTATTTTAAAATATTCCAATGGAGAGCCTTTGCATGACATGTTTTTTTTTATCTTGTTTCTACAGTTGAGTGAATAGAGACAATAGTACAGGTTCTCGGGCAAAATCTTGCAAGGTTTATGATTGCCAGATTAAGTGATACTGCACAGTCTTCCTCGGTGCTTGTCAGTGTGAAGAGGGTTTAAAAAGGCTGGCAAAGTTTAGCTCATTTTACGCTTAGCAGTATTGAAATGTACCTGCCCTCACCATTAGGGCATACGAGACATCCAGTCTTCTGAGCGTTTGAAATGACTTTCTGCTTTTTAAAAATCATTTTAAAAAATAAATCTTTCATAAGGACTGCTGTATGCTCTTGGGTCACCGAACAAAGTGTTCTGGAGCTTCTCAACTGACCCTAGGAAACATTTACTGCTGATGAGTTTTTCGAAGCTTCCTGGAAGCACATTTCTGAAGTGAATGCTACAAAGTATTTGCCAGGATTGTTCAGGACTTTTATTCTTCTTAACAGATAAACGGTGCATTTCATTTTTAAAAGCAATTTATTATTGGTTGATGCACCAGTAATCGGTTCTTGTGTAATTTTGAAGCATATTTTGTAGTGGGGACTATTTTTTAGACATTAAGTCAACACCGTAGGGAACTTGATTCTAGTTTATTTTAGAGTTTTAGTGTCAGGACCAAGGTTACTTTAATTTTCAATTTCATTTTAATTTATTATTTTTATTTTAATTCTTGAAAAAAAAAAATAAAAGAAATGATTGTGTATGTGTGGATCTAATTCTGCTCGTTTTTGCTTGTGCATGTTTTCAGGAAAACTGAGAGCTTGTTTTTTTCAGTAACAGAATTTTTTCCTGAGTTAAATCTCATATACTTTTCTCCCCTTTAAAAGTACTCTTTTTAATGACATAATCCACAGTTATAAAAAAATTCACAATGCAGTGTCATGTTTTGGGCAGGCAGGATTGAACTGGTAATTAATTGCAGTTTCTGAATAGACTGGTGTCCTTATTCTCATTCCATAGCTTAGTTTTTCTTTGTGTGTCATAATCCCATCTAGAAAAAAAATCTAATTACTAAGATAATTAACATCTTATCACCAAATGGAGTTTGGACAGTTGTACAGTTTATGATTTTTAAAAATATGTAATTTCCTCATAACTGAATGACAACTGGTGTTATGGAGAAAAAGAGCATATTTGAGCAGATCTAGCTTGATTGGACCTTATAATTCATGTCGCTATAGAAACAGCCAAACCTTTCTAAGAGAAAGGTATTACTACTACACTTGGTAATAAATGCCTTGACTGTTGCCAACAGCGCCATTAAAATGGCTAAAATAACTTCATTATAGCAGTTTTGTCAGACTTATTTAATGTTCTGTTAATGTTCTGAGAAACGGCAGTCAATGCTATGTGATACTGATTTATAAAGTAATATATTTTGTCCATTGTAAGCTTACTGTTACAGAACAAAAAAAAATGGCAATGTGAACAAAATCATGTTGCAGGATGTAGTGTTCTTCTCAGACTTAAAAAAAAATGGAAGTTAAGGATTTTTAGCCAACAGTATTTGGGACTTTTGCTGTTCTGTGTAATGTAAAGCTTGTGTTTTCCCACTTATCCTTGTTGGATCAACTCCTCCTTGAAAATGTCTGTTTTTATGCCATTTTCAGTTTGGCATTCAAATTACATGCTTTTAACTTCAATCTCAAATGTTAGAGTCTGAATTCATGAAGCCAGAAAAAGAACTGAGAGAATTTAGTTGGTTCTTTTGTATTTTTTTTTCTTAATGAAAAGCACAGAGAAGATTCTAGCAATACAGAGTCTAATATATTCCTGTACAGCTAGCTATATGTGCAGGTATATGTAAAAAGGAGGCCAAGGAATTTGGCTTAATATAATCTCATTGCTGGTATTTAAATAAAAATTCAGTGTCTTCTAAGTTAAAAAAGAAATAATCTTAAAATATATTTATAGCCATGTAGTCTTTGTATCAAGGCCACAGTAATTTTCTTTTATGCTTTTTTTTGACAAGGGGATGAGCTCTACCATCTCACCTAACCCAGCTGTTAAAAACAGCACCGTGTGCTTCCCCGGTGCTTGGGGCGCTGGCCTTTATGCTGTTCATCCCTGAGAGAATGTGGATCAACTGTGTTACTGTCATCGGCAACTTAAAGCACCTCTAGAGTAATTTTGGTTGCAAGGGGGTTATTTCTGCTCTACATCGTCGGAACAGTCACATCTGGGTCAGTAGGGAGCACTTTTGAGTTAGGCATTCCCACCTCCACGCAAAAGGAGTTTGTCCGTCCGTAGGGGCAGACCTGGAAGGCTGAGCTGATACCTCCTGGGTATCATCCAGAGCTCTGTAAATGCCATGCAGTAATCTCGTCGTTGAAGCACTCATATTTCTGGGTCATGCGCTTAAGAGTTCTGCATATTCAGTCCAAAGGGAACAGTTGGGAAATGCCGACCTTGCTAAATAAAAAGGTGCCTATGCATTTCTAAACCTAAGGTTTAAGGATTTTTTCAATTACTGTTTTAAAGCAAAGAATAATCCAATTTTATGGAGTGCTGAGTTGGAAATTAAATTGTGAATAAAAGTTGCTTTCTTGGCTCCAAAACCAATTCTTTGTCTGAGATTGCTAGGTCCCGTGGGATATCAGTCTCCTGTTTTAGATATCACGTTCTACTTTGATAGCAGTGATATAATACATCAAATGTTTTACAAAATCCAGTGTTTAAGTATCAGAACTTATAAACTGCGTAGATTAGCTAATCAGAATTCAAGAAATTTACTGGTTCTGCTGATAACCTTTAAATGAAGGAAGAGTTGGTTCAGAGCATTTTCCTCCTCTTGCTAAAATTCAAAATCAATATTTAGTGTACTGTCTCTTTGTTCTATTCCTTGTGCTCTCAGCTGAATACCACATTCATCTTTAATTACCAAACAATAGTGTTCAAATCTTTTTTATTTTTCCCTGGCTTACTGTAGATCTCAATTTCTGTGGGTAAAGTTGAAGGATTATATATGTCTATATACTCTTAACTTTTAAAGGAGCAAGACTTTTTCATGTACTAAGTTCAGTATTCCCTTCTACTTGCCTTACAGAGTGCCTGGAATAACCATTGCTACAGACATCATCTGTGGTTTTCCAGGGGAGACAGATGAAGATTTTCAAGAAACGATGAAGCTTGTAGACCAGTACAGGTTTCCCAGCTTATTCATTAATCAATTTTATCCACGCCCAGGAACCCCTGCTGCAAAAATGCATCAAGTTCCAGCTGCGGTGGTAAGATATGTTTCCTCATAGTGCTATACACCGTGTACTCTGGTGATTTTAAATATAAAAAGCATGTACATGAAAATGAAATGCAGCACTTCCTGCAGAATGATGCTACAACTCAGTTAGAGTTTTATAGAAATCTGGTAAGTGCAATGACTGTTGAATTGCCGTTAGATCACTGGGTGCATTTCCACATGTAAATTACTGCTCAGACTGTTAGGAAAGGCAGAACAGTGGTTAGACTGAGGTCATGAATTCTTCCTACCAAGTTTTGCCTGAATGACTACCAGGAGTTGTAGCTGGTTCATTGCCCTTTCTCCCTTGCCCCCACCAGATGAAGTCTTGTACAACTGCCACCGTCTCCACCAAATTGTGAATAATTAAGCAAGTATTACCAAGAGAGCAATAGTAAACTTAAATCTAATCGTTAAACATTAAATGTCAGTGTAACAACTTCCATGAGAACTCCTTATATACTGTTTATAAGCACCTTCAGCCTGCATGTTTAAAGTTATTGGTGAAATTTGCATTTAATCTTCTGGCTTTCAGCTCTTCTCTTACTTTTTCTTTTTGGCTAAGTAGTGCACACTTCTCAACTACCAACATTCTTACCTCAATTTCCCAATAGAACAAATCCAGCTTTTAGTACAGAAGGCAGAGGGCTCTTGACTGTATTGCTTGATATAAAGCTTGATATCAGCCAATAATGTAAATCACTTTAAATAAAAAAAACCTCTTGTTATCCATGTATCCTGATACACTAACATGAAGCCAAATCAGTACTCGTATCTCTTCACTTGTATATCAAAAGCTAGAGTCCCTGCTTACTGTCAGTATATACCATGAATTCTCCGAGGTGGCAGCTGCTGAAGGCATAAAATGCGATTGTATTTGGCATCTTCAGTCTCTTGTTTAGAGAAGTACAGCTTGAGCAGTGATTGCTCACTTATTGTAGGCCATTTCATAGCAGAAGATTCTGAATTTTCAGATATAAATAGCTGCTGTTAAAATAGCCTATGTAGTGTAACCAACTGATTGTGATAGTTCTGAGTTAGAATGCTTTTTATAAAATCATGAATGAAAAAAATGTAGAAACATAATTTTTATTAGGAGGGTTAAAAGTGAAAACACTGTCTTTTGTTTCTATTCTTGCAGTCTTCCATTCACAAATTTGTAAGCCCATTATTTCTATGGGAGGTGCAAAGAACTGGGTTAATTGGCCCTCTTCTCTTTAACTGTGTACCATAGGGAAGAGAGTACATGAAGAGCTAAATTATTAAAAGAACAATACTGGCTGTTTTGTGGTTGGGGAGAAAGGGGACCTGGGAAAATGGGAATGTCATTTTAGCAAGTTTTAAATTCTTTCTTTGTTCTTATTTTTACACATATTGCGTTCCGTGAATTAGAATCTTCAAAGAAAATCAGGCCTCTAATCCAGGGCTGATGAAAATCTGTAATTAATAGATTTTTTTCTCACTTTTTATTTTTTCCTTTTTCTCTGTAGTCCTTGGGTGGAAAAAAAAGTTATAAGATCCTTTATTCTTTCATTTATTTCTAGAAACGCAAAGTAACTAATCAACTGGGACAGGAAGAGCTTGTGCTGATCTCTTACATTTTATATTCATATGGCCTCTAGACAGAAGCTAAGGGTCTTCCCTGCATTGCCAAGGATGTATGGGCACTTCCATATACATTCCTTGTCTGGAGTTGCTTATAACTGTGTAAGTTTCTCAGCTAGGAAGAGAAAACAACTATCTACATAATGAACTCTTACTCCTTCATCTTTTTTAAAAAATTATTCAGGTCACCTTACTGTTAATGAACTGACGTTATTACATTTGCATAGGGAAAAATAGTGTGTAAAATTATACGAGAGTGTTGGGTGCATGTGCCTGGGTGCACATATGGCACCTTGTGTTGCCAGCCTAAGCTCACGAGCTAGTTCTTTTCTGTTAACATCCTCTCTGTGGTGGATATATTAGTAAGATCTCTTTATATGAAAAGAGTCTTGGCTATGTTATTCACATATAGGTGCTGAACCAGTGATGAAGTTTTTTTTGACAATTGTAGTTCTTGTCTTTTTCCTCTGGACGTATTTGCTGTGTTATTAGAACTTTGCAGAATTTCTGCAGTAGAGACGTACTGCACTCGGCTGCCCTTCATTTGAGACCCAGTTCTGCAAGTTTTGCTGAAGACAGCTTCAGTGATTCTGCCCAAGTACCACAGCTGTAATAACGTATTTGCCTTGTCAGCTCCGTCTAAGTTAGCTTTCTACACAATGACCTTATATCTTGTAGGGACAATCTAGAAAGTACTAAGTATTTAGTGTTTTATTATTTTGAGGGGACAGTTTTGTTGGAAGTGATAAATGTAAGCTTTTTTTATTTTTTTGGAGGAAATTTTAATTTGGCTTTTTCTTAATAGAAAATATTCAGTAGGTCGACATGGTATCTTTCTTTCACATAGATAATTTATCTTTGAAAGCCTTTGAGGCGCTGATCTTTTTCTAAAAGGGCAGATGACACTAATCCAGATGGACAGATCTGCCACCATAAATTCAGAAAAGCCTGTTAAGGCTGCAGGCCTTTCTTGTTTCTCCTGAAGAAAAAAAACATCCGTGGAGGTTCAGACATCTGTCTAAATGGTCTTGCTTATGGGTCATGCTTACCATAAATACCGTTTTTCAGTTTAGAGAAAAGCTACAGCACAGTTAAGCAAAACTAGGCAGGACCATATTTTAATGCTTTTTTTGTAAGTAATTGCTATGATTCAGAGAGTCATATACATGGAAAATGAATCACAATCTTTACTACTACTCCAAAATCCAGGCGCGGTGTCCTTCCCGCCCCACCAACACACCTTATCCACCTACCTCTAAATACAATGTTTCAGGCATGAGTTTGGATGCTCTTTATCTCCAATGGGCTGTTGAAAATTCTCCCTATGAAATGTGTTAAATATGAAATGCTAGTTTGCAGGTAGTTATTAAAACTGTGGATCTGCCTTACTTCCTTTCCCGATTGCATTCAACATTGAAAGTGATACTGATGATAATATTATGACTCAAGTATGTTCTAGTCGCCTATATATATTAGTAAGTAAAGTAAGAAATCAGGATTTAGATATTCTAGTGGGGATTTCATATTTAGCTGCATAGCGAAGCTTCAGAATGTTTTAAGTGTAAATGGACAATTTCCTATTTTTCTCCAAAATCAAGGAAGCTGCTTCATTTTGTATATGTGATAATTTCAACTGATCTGTCCTTTACATTTCTCAGTGTAGCACTTGCTTGGGCAGAGAGTCTCCTCTCCGTCCTTGAGATTTGGTCCCTGACAAATCCTGAAAGCATTAGGCCACATGGTCATCTTAGAATCAGCTTGGCTTCTGTCGCATGGAATCCAAGTGAGGCTCTTTTGAAAATAGGTATCGTACTAAGGCACGATTTGTTTCCTCTCTAGTGCGACTGTGAGATGGCAGCTGTTCTGAGAGGAGTGATGTGGCTGCAGCTTCATGATTACACTGCCCTCATCTGCAGTGTGGCTGGATTCCAGCCTTGCTATATACAATATTTTTGATAAAGCCATTCATGTTTCAAAGCAGTTTGCATGATTATTAGATTTTTCAAGGAAAATCCTTTTTTAAGGATTTTTCAAGCATTGTGATCTGTCTGGATGAAAGACTATGTATTCACTTTATCTCTCAATCTCTTTCTCTCCAACTTTATGTACGTATTCCTCAAATAATTATCTTGCTCTCAGCTCCCAGCTAGAAACTTTAATGTCAATCTGAGCCTTTCCTTTAATTTCTCTGGAGTATCTCCTTGATTTTCTCTCTGCATCAGTTGTATTAAACATTGTGCTTACTGTGCTGAGTAACTAAATTAAATGTCTCATACCTGAGCTGGTATTTAATCTCAAAAATGATTTGTCTCAGAAAGGGAGGTAGAAGATGGACGTTTTCTTGTTCAGTACATAGCAGGCAGGGGAACACTGAAAGTGTTCCAATACATGAAGCACCCTCAGTGAGCAAAGGTAAGAGACCTTGCTGACTTATCCTGAAAGTCTCTCCCTGCTTTCCCAAAGCTCAGTCTCCACCAAGCAGTGGAGACTCCTCTCAAGCAGTACCTGCTCTGGGCAAGCCCTCACCTGCAGTTTGAGGACTGACAGCTCTAACTCTATTTTTACTTAGTGGGGCTTGGCTGTGTCCATCCAGTCATGGTGCTGGTGTTTTGCATGCAAGCTATGCCATATGCAGAGGTTGTGTCTGGACAAAACTCCTCCTGAATCTAATTCTTCATCTGCTAGGATACTGGATACGTTATCTGTTAAATAGTCCCATCACTGCTAGAAGAAAATGCATGCTCAGAAATTGCAGCTCCCTGTATTATCACAGCGTTGTTTAAAGCTGTTGCTGTTTTTATCACTTCTAGGAACAGTACTTAATGTGCTGAGAGATTATCATCTATCTAGATGGCATAGTGCCACATACACCTTCTCAATGTTACCTGCCAGGCAGATTGTTTCTGAGAGCTCTGAATGATCTGGCCATGGAGTTGCTGTGAATTCAGCTCGCAGCAGAATTGGAAGAATGAGTTAAATTCCACAGTCTGGACTGTACAGAGTCGGACTAAGGGGAAGGGACAAGAATGTTTTGACTGTAGTGCCAGGAGCCTTGTCTCTTAAATCCTGCCTGGTGCCTCCCAGTAGAATGGGAGTCTTAGACTTTTGAGGAGCGTGACTGTCCTACTTGAAAAAGCAAGTCAAAATCCAAAACTAGACTGGAAAAAAAACCACCTACGAAACCCAAGTATTCCACTCCTGAGTTCAGCTTTGTTCTTACTGCAGAAACTGATTAGAATGAAAATTGCCAATAATGTCCTCCTAACCCTTGTACAATTTGAACTTGAAAATTTGAGTATTTGAAAGTAAATGTGCAGTTATAGATTCAGACCAAGTCATTTTCCTAAGAAAAAGAAATAACAGGACCCTGGAAAATAAAACACGCAGAGTATATACATAGAAGAAGAGGCAGAGCCAATGTTCTTTTTAAATATCGCTGTCAAATCAAAAATGCTTAAAGATTCTGCAAGAATTGTGAAACACCATGAATGTGGTATGGTTGTGCATGTTGCTACTTGCAGACAAATATAGTACACATGTTGACTGTCCAATATAAAAAACTGCTGTTATGAAAGTGTAATCCTGTGAGATCTGTCTTCCCCCAACGAGCTCTCATTTCCCATGCTCATGGACATTCATTTTCCATCCTCCTTTCACCTTTTTAGTCCATCTTGGAATGTTGCTGGATTTCAGCAAGGAAGCTTAAATAATATCAACGTTTCAGGTAAATTTCTCCTTTCAGTACAATTCTTTTTCTCACAAGAATGAGGAAGTCAAAGATAGAAACGTAGTTTTTTGAAATCAGACTTCAGTGGTTTCTGAATGTGTTTTTTTTTTTATACTTTTTATGGTCTATCACCCATTGTCCACCATTTTGCTTATTAAAGAAGGCAGAAAATTATGTCATTTTTCTGCATTTCCTGACTAAATTTATTATAGCTTTGTTCTTCAAAAGATAATTGTACTTATACTGCAAACTGCATGAATACACACAAGCATGGGGTGTATATAAGAGCCTCTGCTGTTAATTGCATGGATTGGAGCTGTAAATCAGATATCACGAGGACAGTTAAAGCTGGAGATCTTTCTGAGCATCTTTCTCCTTTGCCAGTGAATATATCCCTGCGTGCTGATCTGAGCTTACAGGTCAGAATATGACAGAAAGTACAAGGACATTCTTTGGGATTCTCTCTTCCGTGAGAGAGGATTTCAGGAAAAGAGGAAGATATAACCAAAATTTCTTTGAACGCCTTTTATTCATTAAGCTGCTATTAGTAATAAAATCAAGCTGTTATTGCTAAAACCAGGTAACTTTTTACATACCACAGTTATATATCCACTCTCCTAGTTCCCCCTCACAGTACCTGCTTGAGCAGAGCAGGTAGAAGGTTGACCCAAGCTGCCTGCTCAGGTACAGAGGGTCCCACCAGGTGCTTCAAGGCAGGTGTTTGCAAAGTCACTCAGAGGGATCTTGGATCAATCGAGTGAGTTTGCGTCCTGCAGTCGTCATCCTCAAATAGCCATTAGCCCCCTCTTGCGTGCGGTCCCAATGGCCTGCCCTTGATGCCAGCAGCCTTGGGCAGATTTAACAGGCTTCTGTTGTCCTCTGTGTTTCAGTTCTTGCAAAATCAACAGGACTGCAGGCTCCAGGGCTTATTCTTCCTTTCACATGCTACCTTTCCAAGATATCAGAGAGGGCTTCTCATAATCCCTGGAATTGGATGTATGCATCATAGCAATAACATCTATTTGCTTCAGTAAAACCTGTATGTTTTGGCAGTTCTGAGCTTTGAGTGAGAACATAGTTTAGATTTAATAGCTTATGACTTAAAACAGATAGCAAATTAAGAATCTATCCAGGTCTGATATTAATAACACTACTGAAATGAGTTAAGCTTTACTACTTAAATACCTTTACTGTGTGGCATAAGTAGATTTTAGTTAAGAGTATTAGCTTTATGTCTACCCATAACTGTTATTTTAGACTCTAGGAACAGACTTGGCCATTATTTTAAGTCCAGTTTAAGTCCAGTAAATGTATTAAAAATGCAGACTTCTTAATATATTTCTCTTATTTTGTTTTAAACTTGCAGTCCACCTTTAAAATGCAGAAACTTTTTAATGTGAATTTGGTTATATTTGTTTCATGTCATGAAGGTGACTAAGTTTGTCCATCATTTGCAAATTATGTTGCAGTTGATAGAAAAGGGTGACACTGAAGTATCCTGAAGGTAGATTCTCAGTGACCCTTTCCTGAACTTATCTGTCTTTGACAATCCAGACATAGTCCTTCATAGCCATCACAGTCAATCAGGTCACGGAATGCTCTGGAACTTTTGTGTCTTCTGCTGTTTTAGTTCTTGCCTGTGCGTCTCAATTCTGCCTGCTAAAAATCCATGCATGTTTTGAAACTGCTGGAAAATTGGAAGTAGGGAGGAGGAGGCAATAGCCAGCTCAGTCCAGGTCTTAGATAACATGCATGCCAGGAACATATTTCTGTAACAAAATGAAGTTTGCAATTCATTGAGTTTTGTCTTTTATTGCAAATCTGGGTGCAGTATATGTTTGAGTATATATTCAAAGCCAATCTATCATTTCTGACTTAGCATCGGTATAATTTGGAGTGTATCCAATATCCACTACTATCCAAAATTCTGCTACTGTCAGACATCTTTAATCTGAAAAAATCTTTTTGAGTGGAAATAGAAAGTGTTCCTGTACAGTGACATCTTTAGAAAGTACCTGCATCATACAGGCTAAGGTATGTAATCAAAATTTGGAAGTGAATTTCAGGCATAATGATCATCAAGAGATGAGACAGAGTATTCTCTACAAACTACATTCAGTGAAGGCAGCTAAAATTTAAGGTCCATCAAAACCAATGAGGTTTTTTCTGAAACAAAGCATTTCTTTATAAAATCTTCAGAATAACTTTTACATAGCTTATCCTCTGCTAAGAGGCAGATTTCAATATGAAAAATGAAATAACAAACATTAATCTCAACCTATATGCCCAAAGCACTAGGATTCAGTAAGATTTGTAAAAATATGTGAGTTGGAAAATCCTGAACTAATTAGCTGAGATTATATGTGAAATAAGAAGGAAATTCCATTGCCTTTATTTTAATTGAAAATGAATCCTTCCAGAAATTGTTTTCAAATAGGTTGACTGATGTTATTATGAAGATCTTGTGTTGTTTTTTGTGACTATTTGTGTTTTTCATACATAAGATTCTCCACCTAAAATCAAATCAGACTTAGCTATAACTATTTGTGCTACTGTAGTCATGAAGGTGTTTTAATATTCGTGATATATTGCTAGATTAATCTGATTTGTAAAGATGTATAGAGATTTCATGTATTTTTCCTTCTGGAAAAAAAATCATGGGCTCATGAAAATCTTTGTTTTAATTTTTTTGAAAGAATCACTGAGTATATAAAGGCTATAGGATGTACAAAATATAAATGATGAATGTATAACTGGTGATGTTCATCTGAGCTCCAAAAGTGTCCATCATCCTGGAAAATTAAGCTATACTGCTTAAGTGGCCTTCTCTGTGTTTACAACAAAATCTTGATTTTTCTCTGAGTATTCTCTCACAGCACAGTAACTAATGAAATGCATGTATGTCAGTCGGTATAAACCAGAACAATAAGTTTATTTTTGACATAGTAATTCACATGAGTTAGGTCAGAAAAACTAGCTAGCCCCAAAGGGTTTTTCTGTGCTTCATTATGGATGTGATCAGAAAGACAGGAGAAATATCAGTAGAAATAAATTAGCTATGAGGAGCAGGAAACTTGCCAAGTCTCCCTTTTCACTTCTGCCCTTTCAGACCTCACAAGGGGCAGGCACACGAGCATAACAAATAGGAACAATTTTATCAAGGAATGTGACTTTATCAAGGAATGTTGGCCATGAGGCAGCAGTGTGCCCTCGTGGCCAAGAAGGCCAATGGGATCCTGGGGTGCATTAAGAGGAGCGTCT